>JAUJYZ010000676.1:0-47500 GCA_033675265.1 Actinostola sp. cb2023 | reverse complement strand
ATCAGATATAACCAAATGTATTCAGTATCGATTAATTGATTAATTATTGGAGAAATTGCTTTGCTTGATTTGGACGAATTGCTGCTTATTTCACTTCAGTTGTTCGGTTACCAAACAACGGTTGGCCTGCAAGAAGTATTTGTGTGTCTTTCGTTTCTTTGTTTGAAACGGCAACATTTGTGCGGCTTACTCGACAAAAACTAAAACGGAACAAAGACTTCAATAAAACTAATTTCGATAACAAAACAAAACAAAATCAAAACAGATTTTATAATATATAGTTAGGGCATTTAGACATTTGGATAATTATTATGTATATAGTTAGGATATTTCATTTAATTTTATGAATTTTTAATAATAATAATAATAATAATAATAATTTCTTAAAAAACGCATTAACCGAAGTCTCAATGCTTTTTACAATGTTAATAAAATATGTATATATATATATAAACAAATAATAACAATAATAATAATAAAAATATAAAATCTCTGACTAAAAGTAAATTATAAGTCTTTTATATTTATGTTTTTGTTTTATATATGTTTGTTACATTTTTGTTCACGCTTTAACGAGCTTTAATTGTAGCTCCTATTTAAATTATTATTAAACAAAACAGAAAAACTACAAATATACCGCGGAAAGCAAAAACTAAAACGCAAAAATATCAAAACCCTTGAAATTCTACTTTGTCAAGAGAAAATGAGGGGCACTGTCCCTGTCACTGTCCACTGTCTACTGGACCTGTCACTGTCCACTGTCTACTGTCCTTCATTTTCTCTTGATTTCGTCCAAGAAAAACGAGGTTTTGTCACTGTGTTTTTTTGTCTTGTTTTCTTTCACTTTTTGCATATTTTTTTTCTTTTGTAGACAAAACATTTTTATTGAGAAAAATGATAAATGATGCATGAATCATTGTCAATCTCTTTTCAGTACCACCCACCATTGTACAGCCTCCTCATCCCGAGAAACGTTACGTCACCGCTGGCTACAACACGTCATTTACCTGTAAAGTGGACGGTGAACCTAAGCCCGTGGTCGAGTGGTTTGATCCCAGCGGATCAAAGGTTTCTGTATTTAACCCTCGTTATCATATCGAGGGCGATGTGTTTTACATCTATAGAATCCAAAAAAGCGACAAAGGCAAATGGACGTGTAAAGCTAGTGTAGGGTCTATAGTGATGACTGCTTCGGCAGAGATTCTCGACGTTTACGGTATGTATATGATGTATGTAGTGTACATCCGTTGTTGCTTTTGTGTACTGATATAGCTATTTTAAGAATGTTGTCGGAGCCAAAGGCGATTGGCAAATGGCGATTACGAAACCTAAAAACACTGACAATGTTTAAATCAAGTAAATTACAACGCGGATCCTTTAGGTCCATAACGTTCAATCCATGTGAGGAGTTTGTGAATTTATAAGCTATTTTGAGCAAACCAGAGAAAACTTGCCTTTCGCCTATCGACTATCGCCTTTGGCTCCGACGTTTTTTGAAATAGCTTTATATGCCCAGGGCAGCAATTGAGGGCTTCGGCTCCAGTCCACACACTAGTGCGTCGTAAGTTTCTGACTGTGTCAACCCTTGTTTTCACAGAGGCGCCTCAGATCTACGATCCCTCGTTCCCTTGGGTTTATTACCCAGAGCTGTTCAATGAATACACAATCGCTTGTAAAGCAAGTGGATATCCTAAGCCAACTGTGATCATCAGAAGAAACGGACGAGTACATCCGAGGCTTGATGTGAGTAAATCAATATCAACCCACGTGCACTGAATGCTGCTCTTTGATTGACTATACTGGGTTATATTCTTATTGGGTGGGACGTGGTGTAATGTATTTTAAAGGGGACTTCGTGTCCTATTATGCAATACCTGCCTTATGGGCGAATCTTGAAAAAATATATATATATATATATTGCATTGTAGAAACGTTCAGAATGGCATTAGGGGATTAGCCTGCGTAGTCCCTCTCCTCCTTCCCTGTGAGAACCTGGCTATACCAGGCTAATCCCCTCTTTCCTTCCCTTTCACTCGTGCGCCATATGCAGCCTCGCAGACTAACCGTAGCGAGGTGACTAAGGTAACCAGGACAACTTGGCAAAGAGTACATAAGCAGTAATAATAAAGCCTTAGTTTATATGATGAACATAAAATGAGCTAGAGACTGACATATTAACGAGACAATACGATGTTTTACAGATGTCGAAGGATGGTGAGGGTTTTATAAGGTTCTTTCTGGTCAGGCAACACGACTTGGGGAATTACTCGTGCGAAGCTTGGAGTAACGCTAGAGACAGCAATGGCAAGACTATCGTTGTAAATCAAACCTTTGCCATGTTTACCAAGGGTAAGTGTTAATTTGTTCGAACACCATGCACGCCCTCGTGTACAAAGAACAACCTCGAAAAGCGGAAAGGAATTCTAGGTAATTGAAAGTCGCGAATCAACTATTTTCGGTATCAGTATAATTGTCGTATTTTAGTTGAACACTTCTTCGAATTTGAACAGCTTCAGATGATATATTTTTATCTGCAGAAAACGTGTCTCATTTACTGATTTTCCATCCATCCTTGCGTTCGTAGTTTCCATGATTTATGATTTTCAACCGACAACGATTATGCAAATAGGTGTAAATGTCTATATATAATAATAATAATAAATAATAATAATAATAAAAAATCTTTATTAGGGTATGCAGATAAAGACATGCCTTTTTCCAATCTGGCCCTTATATATGTATTTTATGAACCAATTATATCAAGCTTTTTTCAAAATAGCACATGCAGCTGAAACATATTTTTCTCCTTCTTCCTTAAAGACAAGCCAGTGATTAATCCCCAAGGAAGCCCTGAAATCATCTATTCCTATGTTGGAAATCCCCAACCGCTGATGATCAACTGTGACTTTGTAAGCTGGCCAAAAGCTAACGTCACTATTTGGCGTGGATTCTACGAGCTGACGAACGGAACAGACCAAGCAACGCTGTATGTGTGGACGTATAGTTGGGAAGACTTTGGTCCGTACAGTTGTATTGGAAGTAACATTTATGGAGAAGTGAACTACACCGTGTGGATTAAACATGCCAGTAAGTTTGGAAAACATGAGAGCGTGTCATGTGACTGTTTTAAATATCCATCTTATACATACAAAAATATCAAACCTACGGTACCGTGACACTCAAATGGCTTCCTTTCTGAACCAATCAAAACGCGTGCAGATGTACCGTCTTTCAATACGGTACGGTACCGTTTCCCACTCATGCATACGAAAATGCCTCTGTTATTCTCCTCGGGTGAAGAGGAGACTCTGTCAGCAGCCGGAACCTATTCAATACGGCACGGTACCGTTTCCCACTCATGCATACGAAAATGCCTCTGTTATTCTCCTCGGGTGAAGAGGAGACTCTGTCAGCAGCCGGAACCTCTGTTACTGTAAACTCAACATATTTTTATCATACGATATTTTCAGCTCCTCCTGGCAGGCCAAGGAAGGTCGAGATAGAGGCGAACTGTGATCGAGTCAATATTACTTGGGAACCACCAGATAAAGCTGGAGGAATGTTGGTAAGACAAAATAACTCTGGGCTTGGCTCGGTGTCAGAACCTCACAACTGGACAACCATTGTTTCTGAGGCTACTTAATAATAAATATAAATATATTTGTATGCGCGCGTCTTTTTTTGACGGGTTTCCTGTACGTGGTAGAGCGCGCGCAATACGTATTATGTTGGGTTCCCTGTGCATAGAAATGTGTGATGTTGGGATCCCTGTGTGCGTCCCGCAGGACGCGCCCGCAGCAGTGTAGTAGTTTCACTAGCCTCAGAAACGATGGTTGGGCTGCCTGTGCTGGACGTAACCGAATTTTCTCTTCACTACGTGTATCACTCACTTCATTCTAAGTTCTATCCTTTGATACTTGGATCGGTGCATCATTGAATCCATATATCGATTGAAATATTGTTATGATTAGTTTTAGTATTAGTACCCTGAGTGCCAGGGGTTCCTATATATTTCACTCTCGGGATCTCCAAATAGGAACCCCTGGCATCCAGGGTATAGGATTTATAGAGATACAGTGTGAGTATGTTAAGGTTCTTACACCGAGGATATACCGTACCTCTTCTGTTAGCACCCAAACACTAGAATATTACGCATCAAGGCCTGCTATACAATGGTGCAATACTCCCGTTTCGAGTTTGTTTAGACACCGCTGTACTCCTTGACAAAAGACGCGTTTGCTCAGGCTTAGCCTCAATCCAGAGAATAACCCGTGCAATTAAAAATGGTTTCTATTGTTGAATGTCAACACTTTTTCGCGTTCTCGTCGGTATTTGTGAATAATTTACACTGAATTGAGGCTTAGCCTGAGCAAATGCGTCTTTTGTCAAGGACAGCGGTCATCGCTTAACAACTCGAAACTGGAGTATTGTTGCGTATGCAATGTTGCATAAGTGGGATTACATTCCATGCCGGCATTATAGGGCGCAACACTTGCAAAGATGGACAGATGCTAAGAACTATGCCGTAACAATGCCGAAAATAATACGCTGCATTGTACACTTCTTCCTCTAGGTGGGCGACACTGCAATCAAATATTACTACTCGCGTTCTATCTTTAAAACAAGACTTGATTGGAAATGATCCAGTGTACTGAAACTAAAGATGGCGTCTGTACATTTTACCACAATCCTTTGCGAGCGTAAATCGAACCACTTAGATCTACAAACTTTTTGACACCTCCACGCTTGTAAATTTTGTCGTTTTCAAACTCTCTGTTCTAATGTTTCTGTGAGGTACAGTGGTTTATACCCGCAACTGATTGTGGTCATCTGAATGTTTAGGAAAAAGCGCTACAGAAGCAGATTATTAATAGAATATAGGTGTTGTCTCTGACTTGAAGTTTAATTATATTGAAAAGTTGTGTGCGCTCGTATTTTAATCACACGTCTGAAGAAGGTCTCTGGTTAGAGACCGAAACGTCTGTTTGAAAAATAACTTTTCAATACAAACTTCAAGTCAAGAGACAACACCTATTTTCCTATTATTATGTTACCTGACTGTAACTTCACAATTTCTAAAGTAAATTATTATTATAATATTATTAGTATTCAATGAATCATCTGTATTGCAGATCGATCGCTACGTCATTACAGATCAGAATGGTAAAAAGTTTAACTCCAATGACTCGTATCCTGAATGGAAGATTCACGGTCTTCAAAGGAATAAAGAATACACAATAAGGATACGAGCTATGAATCGACAAGGTGCTGGTGTCGAAGCCAGGGTTGTATTTAGAACCAACAAAACATGTAAGTACACGAGATAATAATCATTCTAGTGATGATTTGCAAAAATTCTGTAAAAATCAATATATATATATATACACAAAATGTAAAGACAGAGAATTAAAGAAGTTACTCGCGTTTCACGCTCTAGGCGATCATCAGACTAAAGTTCATGTATACAGCGAATTGCAAAAATTCTGTAAAATCCCAATATATTGATATATCGATATATAGTAATTTGCATAATCCTAATTCTTTGATTTTAGCTATTATTAAACCTGAATCTAAACCCAAGTGACCTTTGTAGCATGTATGGGAAAAAACAATTGAAAAAATGGAACTTTAGAGGGCTTATTCATCCATTTTATAATGAAAATTACCCACAATGCACCCGATATATTGATATATTTGATTTTTACAGAATTTTTGCAAATCGCTGTATATATACATATATATATAATTCAGGTGAAGTTCACCGGTGAAACCAAGATAGTGCTCTACAATGAAGGAGCGAATTTAACCAATGTGTATACTACTCAGTTTTTGAGTACATAGAGTTTAATACAATTTGTTTCGTAGACCGACGTGAAGTCAGTCCACGTCGGTCTACGAAACAAATTGTATTTTAACTCTATCAATATATCGGGTGCATTGTGGGTAATATTCATTAAAAATAGTAGACACTAATTGTTCTGTGTGGACTGTTACTCACTAAGTATGCATTTTGTTTATCACGGGCTTAGTGAAATCACTCTAGAGTAGCTGACCGCAATAGTCCCTTTTCGCGTTCACAGATCCCGTTGTAAAACCGCTGTACTGATTGACAACAGACGCATTTGTACAGGGTTAGCCTCGAGTCAGTGTAAATTATTCACAAATATCAACCAGAACACGAAAATATGTTGACATGAAACAATAAAAACATTCTTGAATTGCATGAACTGTTTTCTTAATCGAGGCTAAGCCTGTACAAATGCGTCTTTTGTCAAGGACAGCGCGGTCATCTCTAAACAACGCGAAACTGGAGTCAGTATTCTACGACTGTGTGTCACTGGGAATAATTGTTGAACTTCCCCACCACTTCTGTCTTATTGTCGCCGGAGACTAAGTATTTTACTTTGTTAATTCATTCAGGTATTCCTAACCGTCCGATCGTCTTTTCGCCGGTTGAAGAAGTCCTTGATCGGACATTCCTCGACTTGAGATGGAAGCGTCCAGGAAACGTTCTGAAAGAAGAGGAATTGTGGTATAAAATAGTCGTCAGAGAAGAGGAAGACATCGAAGAAACCGGTAAGCATAAAATTATAGTGCTGTTATATTAAGTACCTCATTCTTATATTCAACCTCTCTTCGCCCCAGGCCACATCAAGGTTTACACGTCCAATATGTACGAGCAGCGAATTGGGGGACTGAGGAAGAATATATCTTATCGATTTGAGGTTCGCGCTCACAATGATGAAAGTCAACGTAGTACTCCCACCTACGTCAACTACTTCGTTGCTGCCAATGGTAGGTTTTTTAAATTTAAATTTAATTTTAATTTTAATCGTGATTCTCAACAAATAGCTTATATTATTGATGCTTTCTCTTTTTCCTTTCATAGCTTGGGACTCGGCCCATGCCCTCACTGCCAGTCTCTGGTGTGTATTGGCGGGTCTTGTCTTTGCTTTAGTCAACTTGGATCGCTAGGAGATCGTGACCTATAACTGTGTTTTCACTTCGAAGGCCGATCGACAGCATGCTATAAAACTAAAGATGTCGTAAGTGCAAGTTTAGTCACCGCTGAATGAATTTGTTTCAAATATAAAAAAGCACAAGGAAAACGTTTTTGGTTCCCATGGTAACAAAAACCGCTGTCATTGATTAGCAAAGGCTCATGTTTGAAGTTTGACCATATTTAGAATAACGAGCATTTTTGCTTAAAATAACGAACGCTTCACGATCTAAAAAACACTAACGAGCACCGAAAACACTTTATAAATATGTCTGTTTCGTGGAAAAAAAAAACCCCATTGAAACCAACCATTGATGAAAAACGCCACGGTGCGCAAAGCATGCTGGAAGTCACGTGGTCTTCAACTAGTTTCGTGTGTAATGACGTCATACCCAAGCAAATCCCCGTCTCAATATAAATATAATGTAAATTGTAGTCATTTTATATGCACGAGTTTATACCTGAACACGTTTTGTATTTTGATAACAACGGCAAATAAGCTTGTAGATAATACTAACGACATGTATGTAGTAGTTAACTTTTTTTAAAGTAGATTTTGTGTGAGTAGAAAGATGACAGTATGCTTTGTCGTGGTATTTGGCCTCCTCCGCCCCCAGACTCTCTCCGAGGTTTCACCACAGGAAACCCAACATTTCTCTTACGAGTTGCTTGCGGAGTAGGTTACCTTGTTATATAGTTACTTAAATTGAGCGAATTTTAGGCTTTGATTCTGATCATAGTCATGGTCAGTTACGGTGCGAGGGGAGCCTAAAGCGCACAAATCATATAATTCTGAAAATTTGCGTCGACTAAAGCTACAAAAAATGTCCAAAACTATAGTCGTAAAATTCTGCCGAGAATTCGAGTCCGTCGCAAATTTTAGTCGATGAAAGCTGAAACACGCGAAAGGGCAACGGGTTCGAGAAGGAAACCTCTTCTCTGCGGTGTTCAGTAGTTCTATTCTCTATTCTCACTCCTTGTTAAAGACAGTATTTCTATATCTGAATACTTTAGTACAATTACGCTCTCTAAATTAATGTACTCATTCACTAATGGAGGGTTTTCACGGCAGCCATTTTGTGGGTTTGGAATAGTGAGATGACTTTTTTACAATAACAGAGCGTAATCTCGCAATCTGATTGGCTCTCAGCCATTGTCAATAAGAGGACAGACAATGGAAAACCGCTTGCAATTTGTTAATTGGAACGAGAAAAGATTCATTTGTCTTAAAGAGTCGGATTCTATTGTTCTGACCCTCAAAATGACGACTATAAAGACCCTCTCCATTCATTGTTGTAACAGCTTATCTCGGAATTATAGTTTTATAAATTATCCACTGTTTGGTTAATTATTGTGTATTGTAGAGTAGCGAAAAGCCAAACGCATGAAATAACGTGGTAAAGTGCATGGGATATTAGAATGGGATCCCTGTGGTAAAGTGCATGGATGTTATAATGGGAACCCCGTGGGAAAGCGCATGGGATATTATAATGGGAATCCTGTGGTATTAAAAGCGTGTGGGATATGACGGGATCCCTGTGGTGTGGCACGCGGGATATGATGGGATCCGCTGGATCCGCTGTGGTAACGGAGCATGGGTTATTATAATGGGCTTCCTGTGGTAAAGCGCATGGGATATCAAGATGGGATCCCTGTGGTAAAGCGCGTGGAATATGATGGGATCCCTGTGGTATGACGCGCAGGATATCATGATGGGATCCCTGTGGTATGGCGCGCGGGATATGATGGGATCCGCTGTTGTAAAAGAGCATGGGTTATTATAATGGGCTTCCTGTGGTAAAGCGCATGGGATATCAAGATGGGATCCCTGTGGTAAAGCGCGTGGAATATGATGGGATATGATGGGATCCCTGTGGTATGACGCGCAGGATATCATGATGGGATCCCTGTGGTATGGCGCGCGGGATATGATGGGATCCGCTGTGGTAAAGAGCATGGGTTATTATAATGGGCTTCCTGTGGTAAAGCGCATGGGATATCAAGATAGGATTCCTGTGGTAAAGCTCGTGGGATATCATAATGGGATCCCTGTGGTAAAGCGCGTGGAATATGATGGGATCCCTATGGTATGACGCGCGGGATCCTCTACGTTTACGTTCATCACACACTATACTACACGTGTACGTAATGCCGATCTAAATCAGTGTCTTGACATAGGACCATCTCGATAAAGGGAATCGAATGAGAAAAAGACGAATGTTTTATTAAGTAAAAAAACGTTTTATGGCAAAAATTTTAACATCGTTCAAATATTTATACATTCGAGTTATTTCTAAACCCCTATTAAGTTAAAGTCCTAGGTAAGATTACAGAATTCAAAAGACCTATATATACAGTTTCTAAAACCCCGCGTGCTATGAAACGTTTGCCATTTCCAAAGGCTCAGTTTCAGGGATTTTCTGTGCTAAATCATTTCGGTGTTGCGTGACGATTGCGTGACGTATACCGTAGGTGAGTGCTGTAAAAAGAACGAAACATGCCACAAGAGTAGCAAATACAGTGACCAACAGAACTCCTAAACTAAGGCCCGTCTCCTTCGCTGCCTTTAGCATTTCTGGGGGGAAAAAATCGAAGTATAAAAAATATGAAAGAAACGCAAGGAAAAACCGGAAGTCAACGACTCTCAAATTTACCTGTTTTACTTCCGGGCTGTACGTTGATTGGTCCTAGCGTGACGCGATGGATAGACGACCGGCGTGACACCTTGGTTTCTCTAGATGTCCTTATTTTGGGGATGCATCCTTTACGACAGCGTGACTCTACGTCATCCTTGTGACACACCATTACGTGACAGTGCAGATACACGATGGAATTCCGCGTGTTGCGGAATTTGAAAGGTAACATCTGAAACTCTTGCGTGACGCCGGGAACGGGTTTGAATTTGACTGTGCTGTCAATTACACATCTTTAAACAAATTATAAATTGAATATTAAATCATTGCAAAAACAGCATAGAAAGCAATAATGGACAAGTGACAACCTTGGGCTTCCTGTGTTAAAGAGTCCAGGAACTTCGTACCCAGTCCCTTCTACTAACACCACAGGAAACCCATAATCGAGTAACAGATGGAGAAGCGTAATTCGTTTAGCTACTATTTTCCACTCACCCGTTCTCGATGAATGAGTATTGTAACTGGTCGTGTGGGTTGGCGGAGGGCGTGGCAATGCACGTGTAGGTCAACGCCTCGAGGTTTTTGTCTGTAGCGAGTAACTTGGTCTGCGCGAAGAGTTCCTTTGTGATAGGAATTTTAACTGGATACTCTGAGACATCAAACGCGTTTTTGTACAATGATGACTTGAAGAGGTTCATCTCGAATGAGAAGTTGCCAAAACCCTCTGGAAATACGAAGACATAATCATGTTTACGATACTAAAAGATATTGAAGCCACTGTCTACAACCAATCAACCAACTTAGCTACAAATCCACCTACCTACCAACCCAAAATATAAACGACGCCAGCCAATCAATCATCAAAGGCTGTCGAACAAACCCGAATCAACTATCCATTCATATTGTCAACTAACTATAAGCAAGCAAGCAAGCAAGCAAGCAAGCAAGCAAGCAAGCAAGCAAGCAAGCAAGCAAGCAAGCAAGCAAGCAAGCAAGCAAGCAAGCAAGCAAGCAAGCAAGCAAGCAAGCAAGCAAGCAAGCAAGCAAGCAAGCAAGCAAGCAAGCAAGCAAGCAAGCAAGCAAGCAAGCAAGCAAAGCAAGCAAACAAGCAAGCAAGCAAACAAGCAAGCAAACAAGCAAGCAAACAAACAAACAAACAAGCAAACTAGAAAGCAAACTAGAAAGCAAGCAAACAAACAAACAAGCAAACTAGAAAGCAAGCAAGCAAGCAAACAAACAAACAAGCAAGCAAACTAGAAAGCAAACTAGAAAGCAAGCAAACAAACAAGCAAACAAACAAGCAAGCAAACTAGAAAGCAAACTAGAAAGCAAGCAAGCAAACAAGCAAGCAAACTAGAAAGCAAGCAAGCAAGCAAACTAGAAAGCAAGCAAACAAGCAAGCAAACAAACACGCAAGCAAGCCGTGAAGCATGAACTTCATACAATTCAGACTAGAACAGGTACCGATACTAACCTTCAACAACAAACACCCTCTTCCTCAGCTGAAAACTTGGTGTTCCTATCGTCCTTCTCTTGATAAAAGTACAACTGAATGGAAACTCAACAATGTACATCCTAGACTTAGATTGCACTACTCGGGCTGTCACGCTATTGTAGTACGTGACAGACTCGTTGCGATGCTTGTTGGTTGTCCCACATGCGTCAAGCCTTGTGCGCAGGATCACGTGATTTGTGCTTTTCTCGTACGGAATGCATGATGGGTCCCTGAGACGAAATGACTCGAGGTCGAGGTGTGGGAATTTCTGGAGGGTAAGGTCGATCTGGATAGCCATGGAGGTGCAGTTAACTTGAATGTCGTAGATCAGATCAACGTCTCCCAGCTTGAATGCAGTTGCTATATGATGGAAAATGTAACAATGAACAAGCAAGAAACATGATACTCTTAGATATCTAATTATCGTCATCCTTCTTACAATCAACATCATCCTATGATACGAGACAATGATCATCACCCAACACCACTCCATATGGGCATCATCATCATTCCATCCATCCTCATCACCATCATCAATAATGATCTGTACTAACACCACCACCCATATGGTCATCATCGTCATTCCATCCATCCATCATCATCACCATCATCAATAATGATCTGTACTAACACCACCACCCATATGGTCATCATCGTCATTCCATCCATCCATCATCATCACCATCATCAATAATGATCTGTACTAACACCACCACCCATATGGTCATCATCGTCATTTTTCTATCCATCATCATCACTATCATCAAGAATCATCATTATCAGGAATGATCTGTACCAACACCCATATGGTCATCATCATCATTTTTCCATCCATCATCATGCACCATCATCAATAATGATCAACATCATCATCATCATTTTTCCACCATCATCATGCACCATCATCAATAATGATCAACATCATCATCATCATTTTTCCATCCATCATCATGCACCATCATCAATAATGATCAACATCATCATCATCATTTTTCCATCCATCATCATGCACCATCATCAATAATGATCAACATCATCATCATCATTTTTCACCATCATCATGCACCATCATCAATAATGATCAACATCATCATCATCATTTTTCCATCCATCATCATGCACCATCATCAATAATGATCAACATCATCATCATCATTTTTCCATCCATCATCATGCACCATCATCAATAATGATCATCATCATCATCACTATCAACGTCACAGCATTACCAAAGTCATCACTTGCGGCAGTGCTCACCTGGAGGTGGTGTTGGCGTTACAACACTGTCCGCCACTTCAAACTCTTTCTTTCCTGGATCACTTCGTCCCATTTTGTTGACAGCCGCGACGTGGAACATGTACTTATTTCCCCCCTCAAGTCCCGTGATGTTGTGGTGTTTGTCGCGGACACCTTTGATCGTCGTCCAGTGCACGTATTTCCCATCTTCGTCCTGCTTGCTGTATTCGATGTTGTATTTCATGCTCGGATCTCCACCGTTGTCTGGAGGGCCTGTCCACGTTAGTGTGAAACTCGTGGAGTTTAAAACAGTTTTACGATTTGTGATTTCAATCTTGCCATGTGGTGGACCTGTGGCGTAAAGACGAGGATTAGTTTACCATCACTTTATCAGACGAGAGAACTGTGTGACAATCATTCAAGTTACGAGGTACTAGCTCTACCAATATAATCTTTATCACAATCATCCTATAATTATCATCGTACGTCGTTGATAGAAACGTCCATCATGTCATCATCATAAGCTTCACTTTATTTATCATCACGATCAACTTCATCATCATCATCATCATCACCTTCATCATAGTTCCCATTATCATCGTATTCATCTTCATGCTAAATTAGCATTCTCGTCTATTTTAGGCCTCTATAATGACTACCTATAGTATTATCATCATCATCATCAACTTACAGAAATCAGAGGTGACTCCCAACGTCGCCCATAATCCCTCTTTCGCATGATTTCTTCCCCGTACTCTGACACTGTACCGAGTAGCAGGCTTGACTACACCACCATTAAACGTGTATCGTCTTCTACGGCTGCCAGTCGTCGCGTCATCCATCAAGACGCCACCGCGCAGTAGCTCGATCTCGTAAAGTGTGATGGGTAGACCACCATCGAACGATGGTGCCTTCCAGAATACTGTGATGTAGCCACAGTGTGTGCTGGTTGAAACATTTGATGGGGACAGTGGCTTATCTGGAATTGCATGAAATTGAAATTAGGACAAGCTTCTAATGCATTCTAAAGATACAGACACACGATGCAGCATTACGCACAATATTGTGTCCACCACCTCAACTGTTGTGAACAAACGTATTGGCCACTACAAAAAAGAGCAGGGGACTGGGAACGAGTTTATTATAATTAATGTAATTACGAATTTAAGTTTATGACATGAAACAACATGTTGAAATTATCATATGTGTAAAGTTTGATGTGATTTGAGTGAATCCTGTCGGAATTATAAACTTTTGAAATTTTACAGTGAAGGTAGACAACGTAAAAAAATAGAGAGTTTGTATGGGAAAATGTACATCTTTGATGCCCTCTAGCATCGTCAATCTTAAGCCAAAGTTCACCAAACTTTCCAGATTAGCTAAGTTTGATCTGCTCTGTCAGAAAATGTTGCCCACTTTTACTAGTTTCTTATTGAATTAGTTTTACGGACTTGGTCCCAGTCCCCTGCTCTTTTTTGTAATGGCCAATTGAAGAAGTGCGATCCTACTTCTGTTTGAGGGGTGTGTTATTTACCACAGCACCCCTCCCCCCTTAGGACTCAGTGACCCTAGGCTGTAATACTCTCACCTGCTTCCTTGATTACAATCTTATGCTTCCGCGAACCCATGAAATTATTTGCTCCACAAAAGTACTCTCCAAAATCGTCGTCTTCCTCAGTTAATACATTTCCATATATGGTTCGGGCAGAGATTCTTTTGTCTTTTAACAAACCACGGCCATTGGGCCTGGTAATGTTCATCTTTGGTACAGGAAAACCCCACCATCGACACGTGATCTCGAACCTCTTGTTGCCTTTGTAGGAGTAGATAGACCTCATAGTTGACTTGGTAGTGTCCAGCCGTGGTGGACCTGATTCATAATAAGGATATTGATAAATCCAGTCCTATACGTTCTATCGAAACGAGGGAAAACTAGGTCGAATTTTTGTGACGTCACAGACTTCGACCCAGGGGCCCGTTTCTCGAAAGCCCCGAAAGCTTATCGGGCCCAAAAAGGGTTTCTTTAAAAATCTATATCTTCAAAACAAAGTAGTTTACAGACATGAAACTTTGCATGAAGGGAAAGTTTGTTCATATTAAAAACATGTCAAAAGAACAGCTTTGTAAAGTAAGTGTCTCTGGGATTTCTGGGATGTCTTTTCGGGCCCGAAATGTTTACGGGGCTTTCGAGAAACAGGCCTAAGGTGTTCTCGGTGTATCACGGGAAAAACTGGGTCGATTTCTAGGTCCTTTGTCCAGGAACGCCTGGTTGAAATCTGTATACGTTTCACTTACCATACACTATAACCTCGATGTGCTTTCGTTCTTCCCTCGGTCTGTTCGTTTCTTGAAGTTGGATGATACGACACGTGTAGTTTGATGCATCCTCGACGGTGACGTTAGAAATCAAGAGAGAACCGTTGGACATAATACGATAACGATGAGAGTTGAAGATCTCTGTTCTCTGCCAGTTCCTGTACCACCTGTAGATAGGCTTAGGGTACCCCACCCCTGAGCACGGTATAATAGCCTTTTGGGTAGCGTTCATTTTGATGGATGACGGAAACTCGGTGACATAGACTGAAATGAAGACAAAGTCAGAATTAACTGGAGGAGAGCAAAATCTCAAGAGCATAATGGGTACTCGAGATTTCCACGTTAGTCCTTGGTCTGTTTCTACGTTTAGCCTGTCGAGCAAGACTCTAAAACTGATGACTGCGGATGAGACTACATGTCAGGGCCCACGGAGGGGATGGGGCTGGTAGGGCTATAGCCCCACCACTGTTTTGTCCACAGGTAGTCAAATTTTGAAGGAACTTAAAAAAATGGTATTGTCATTGCGACCTTTGTACGGAAGAAAAAAATTAGCCACACCACTTTTAAGCTTGCTCCGCGGGCCCTGCATGTTCTCTAACTGATGGTCGGATCCGTAGATCCGTAGATGTTCAGTTTCTAAACGTTAAGTCGCAATCAGACCTCTGATATGCCACCACCTCTCAGTTATATTTACCACCGACCATACCGCGTCCTCGTAACACTTAAAGTTTCTTATTTTGCTGAGAGGTGGTCGCGATTCCGCAGCACAGCAAAGGCGGAAATCTGCCAACGAGAACAAGAACGGAGAAGCCCTCTACTTACACTCGACATAGAGCTCGAAGTTTTTACTATTCTTGGATCCTTTACAAGTGTAGTTCCCTCCATCAGCTACCTTCACATTCACTACGTACAGTGCTTGCATATATTTGCCATACTTCTGTATGTAGTACTTTGGTTCGAAGATTTTCTCCGACGTGATCTTGTTGTCCTGCTTGTCAAACCATCCAACCAAATCCTCGTCTTCAGCTATGCAGATGACTTGGAATGTCTTTCCTCTGGTTGTGATGTCCGTCTCTCTTACTATGATTTTACCGTCTGAAGAAAACAGAATCCGTCGTCAATATTAGAGAGAGAGAGAAATCGTGTTTTTTATCTACGAATTTCCCGCGAAAATGCAGAAAATGCGAGATTTAGCGAGCAACGGGCTAGTCACTAGTCATTAATAATAATAATAATAATAATTTTAATAATAATAATAATAATAATAATTTAATAATAATTTAATAATAATAATAGTAATAATAATAATAATAATAATAATTTAATAATAATTTAATAATAATAATAATAATAATAATAATAATAATAATGTAATTTAATTTTTTTTATAGCGTCTATATAAATGATCAAAGGCGCTCCCGAGGGTGTTCACTAATTGGCAATCAGCGGTTTTTTGGGTGGGAGTGGAGGAGGGAACATAGAACATAAACCATTCGCAGAGTTGTTTCGGGAGCCGGCCTCTGCTCTCACTCGATATAACTGTGATAATTGATGAACGGAAAACCACTTCAATTTAAGGCGAGGGTGAAGTATTGAACATATATACCCCACCAAAGCTATTATAGTCCGAGACACACCAAGTTTAATTGCCGGAACGTAAATTATGCATGCAGCATGCCGAGGGCGAGTGGATCGGTGAAGGAGGGGTGAGATACATGTATCGCAATTTATAAATTATACAATCCCTCCAATCAAAAACAATTACTCTTCACAACCAAATCAAGGTAAATCAGATTCAGAACACTAGTTTACATGATAAGAAGGTAATTTAGAATATATGGAAATAAGAAGTAAAAAGAACTTTGACCCGAGGGCAACTGGAAGCTGTCTATGATATTTTAATTATTATCTTTTAATAATAATAACGATAAAGACTTCGAGGATAATTCTCTAAAAGCATTTGAAATAAGATATACAAGCTTCTACCCATTCGTTTGAATATACGGTAAGAATTTATAAGTAATCCAAGAGTAAATAGCTTTAGAATTGGCGCTACAAACAGGCAACGAAGGTCCAGTATCAGAATGTATAAATTTGATTCATAATTCTGCTCTGAAACATGGGTTAAATTTTACACTACAATCTCAATAAGCTTAATCCTATCTAGAACATTTCATATCGAAGAGTTCGATTGCTTTGTACAATATTAATTAGCCCGAGTTACTGGAGATCAAAGAATTCCTTCACATCAAATGAACATCATTGAACAGATCACATGCTGTTTTTGATTCGTTACCTGCACGATTCGTCTGAAGTATGACCAAGACAGCCACCACAATTAGTACCTTCCAACCCATCCCTACTCAAAGCGTCTACCATAACTTCGTGGCATCAAACACGAGGTTGGAAACACTTTAGGCTTTCTACTCCCGGCAAGCAAACAGCGTTCGCTCTGGTCGAGTCGCTCCTAAATCCTAATCGTGTGGTATTAGCATAACAATCACTAAGTCACGCCAATGTCACAGTGAATGGGTGGGTCTGCAAGAATAAGCTTTTGTTCGCAAAACACATGGGAATATATGATTTAAAAATTATTCCCAAAAATCAATTAGCAATTCGTCCACTTTTGTGATACTAGTTTGAGAGTCGTTTGCAAACAATTTGTATGAGGTGTGAGGTCGGTGACAAATGAAGTGCTCTAAATCGTGACAAGCCACGAGTTTGTTTACTCAATAGAGTACACACTAATTGACGAATACATTAGCACCAACACATACAATTTGAAATGTTCTTTAATTGAAGGCTTATATTATAATCATCCTTTTAGAGAGCATTCGTACCAATAATGAACCAAGTTGACAGAAAAGTACGTGTATTGCGGTTCACATAAATACCGAATTTATTGAAAAATACTATCTGTTTTGTAATCAATAGTGATATCGTTCATGCTGAGAGAAATAGTCAAAACTGATAAAATCACTCGGGAACTACTGTATAGTAGACACTTAAAGTTCTTTCTTAGTTCAGGTACACTACTTCTCAGGTAATACTACATCTGTACGGCTTTTTCGCGATTATGAAATGTTCAAATGAAGACAGTAGCATCAATAAGACATTGTACTTTGGATTAATTACGACAACCCACACAAACATAACATTATTTTCCCCACGGGAGGCGGGCTCAATGATTTGATATATGGTCGTGAATGAAGATGAAGACATATTTGGGGGGTGGGGGTGGGGGTGTTTGTGGGGGTGTTTGTGGGGGTGCTATTAACTTTTAGCTTTTGAACTTAAAAGAAAGTTCTCAATGTCTTTGATTCTATCAGTAGTACTCTGTAGAGCCACAGATATATCTGGTGATTTGCAGTGTTCTATATCATCCCCCTCATGGAAAGGACTCTTTTCTTGGATCATCTGAAACAAAAAAACACAGAAGTGGGAACCCTGTGCTATTGGCCAATAAACATGAATGTGAAAGGTGCTATGTCCAAGTCCATGATGCATTGCACCAATGGTTTGATTTGATTTGTACAAGCACCTGCTGAAAGACAGTGTTGTTTTCTGCTCAAGGATGGTTCAAATCGGCACCAAACAGTGGTGGATCCAGGAGTGGTTCCATGGAACCCCACTTTGTGAAGCCAATCATGTTCTTCAGTTCTTCATGACATTGAACATTTACATTTACGGTTGGATTTTCTTCTAATCAGAAATCTCTTTTAAAGTCTAATTTCTAATGAAATTACTTTGTGCATTAATAATTGCTAAGTGGCATACCATATGAGAGGTGTCATGTACTGCGTCTGGTAGTTTGTGGTTGAGAGATCCATGGCTAAGAATATCTGATGTGACATTAAAGTCCATAATTATATGACATGAACTACTGTACTCACTCTGCGGTTTGGCCGAAACCTTACAGACCTTACACACATGTTCAGTCAATGCAACCATGATTGCAGGAGCTTAGGATACATCAATATCTTTGTGTGTCGGTTTGTTCCTTTTTTAAGTTCAAGTTTATTGAAACGTTTTTTGAGTCACAGAAATATTGGTGTGTGATAATTATAAAGATATCGTGGAGTAGAGTAATATTGACAAAGGATACAGTTAAATCTTCTTAATTTACCAATTTCAGCTTCAACAATTCTAAAGAACAAGATTATTGTGGCATTGATATTGATACATGAACTAAAGTGATTATCATCATCATTATCATCATTGGCAACATCATTGTCATAACTATCATCACCATCACCACCACCATCAACTGACTACTGTTATAACTTACCATCATCACTACGATCATCACCATCATCATCACTATGATCATCATCATCACCATCATCATCACCATCATCACCACCATCATCATCACCACCACTACCATCATCAGACCACTATTATAACCATCATCACATTCACTACCATCATCATCATCACCAACATCATCACCATCACCACCATTACCATCATCTCACCACTATTATAACCATCATCACTACCACCAATATCATTGCCATCACTATCACCACCACCACCACTACCATCATCATCATTGCCAACATCATCACCATCATCATCATCAGCTACTGTACAACGCAGATAGACCAGTACAGTATACATGTATAATTAATATTGGATGAATATGAAATTTAATTCTGACTGCGAGTACCTTTGTTGATCATGATCGCATATGGTATCCTTGTAAAAAGTATTTCTTTGTTGTGGAGAACTATTGACCCAGTCTCCCCATTCACAAGCCATCTTCATATATCTTTTAATGAAAACATCAAAGTTGAAAGAAAATAAAGTCCCAGCCAAATAGGGTGTAGATACCATGGATAAGTATGGTACATGTAAAGGTGTGAACAAATGGTGCAACATTGCACACAGCATTCCTGGCAACATGTACTATTGCAGGATGTGTCCACTCCTTCAACAACATTGCAAGCAACAATTAATTGCACGCAAAGTTGCACCGTGTTTCTATTTGCTGATAATAATGGTGGTGGTTGTGATGATGATGAATTGCTATTTTTGTAGTGATGATGATGATCAACTAGTTGGTAATGATGATGGCGATGTTGCTGCTGTTGATGATGACAATTATTATGATAAAAAAAAGTAAAAGTAAAGGACTTTGTTTAACGTCAGTAACTCGTAATAGTAATCATATACTAATAAACTTGAGGCCGACGGTGCACACTTTACTCCCCTCTCTCCTTCAGTGCTCCATGATAATGATGGCTTTCCAATATTATTGCTATGATGATAATACTGTATCTTCTACACATACCTCTCTAGACCCTGCATATTTGGACTATTTCCTTGCAAGACCTGTCCATTTGGAAGAGTAAAATTAAACCAGAGGTCTTCCCTGCAAACCATTGGATCATGTCTAACATTGAGTAACGTTCTGTCACTAAAGGCAATGTGAAGGTGACCATTGGAGTAAGCCACAAATCTACCAACATTTGGTACATTTGCTGTCTCTGAAATTTGCACTGGATTTGACTGAGTTTGAACACTTTCTTGACTGTTTAAACACTGCAATGAGATCATGAAATACAAAGTCAGTCTTTGAAAAACCTCTTTTAAAAGGAAGTCAGCCATCTATAAAGCCTCAGGTTCTCTTGTTTGGACTACATGTATCCCAGAGGATCACAGATCATGTCGGAAAAAAAATTGTAAAAACTGAGACAGATAAGCAAATCAGAGCGACAAGACAGAGTATACTTAACAAATCGCAAGCGGTTTTCCATTGTCTGTACTCTTATTGACAATGGATTTGACGTCACAAAATGTTCAAAACTCACTGCAAAGTTTTGAACATTTTGTGACGTCAAATCCATTGTCAATAAGAGTACAGACAATGGAAAACCGCTTGCGATTTGTTTTTTACAATAACAAAGTCAAAAAAACATCCAAAAACAAGGATAAAGTTTGAAAGAAAAACCGTTTCAAGCGCGCGCTGGCTTCGTGCGCGAGCGATTCGTCAGTTCTATGTGTCTGTACTCTTATTGACAATAGCTGAGAGCCAATCAGATTGCGAGATTTCGCTCTGTTATTGTAAAAAGGAGTTTTGTGTGAGAGCGGCAGCGGGAAGAGATTGATTGAAATGCTGTAAGAACAACAGAAAAACTTAGAAACAGTCTGTTGTTACAACCTTCCAGATCATCACAGGTTTTTCCAGTCTATGGCACTGTCACCATGAATTGACTGTCACCATGGATATGGGATTATCAATGGGGGACATTAACCTTAATCTACTTTGTCTGGGTTTGTCCAGACAGCTGAAAACCAGGCTTAATGACTTACTGACATCAACTGAACATTAGTGAAGACTGGCTAAACTGCAGAATACCCCACACCTATTTTGCATAACAATAGAACCTACATGTATTGTTATAATTCGTCATTCTCAAAGAGTGCCACTACTAGAGCTGGATTGCAACTAAGTTGTGGGGTATTCTGCAATTATTGCTCCAATGATCATTAGTTAATTATATTGTTGGAATCATCCATCTTTTCAATGCTGAATTAAATATTCATGCAGAGCGTTTTTGTCTAAAAGATCACCTCAGATCTCCAACAGACTGATGGCTGACTAGAAGCGTGTAGTCCAACATGCAGAATAAAATCAAACAATCTTGATCCTTGTCTTAGTAGTTTTGCCGTGGAGTATTTCACACCTGGTCTGTCAGGCGGAGGCTTAGCGGCAGTATACATCTTCTCCTACACAAATTAGTTAAACAGACTGTTTAAAACATAACAACCAATAGCTACATGTACATGATGGTGAGTGTATTTTTTGACCAAAGAAATTTAACCTGACTTGTGTTAAACAAACCTCTGTTTCTGCATCTCTGAAATGATTGAAGAATTTTCCCATTAATCCAGATGAGGTAAAAATAGTACCATCTCCTGGGCTGATTTCAACCTTTAAGATGTCATGTTTGTTCTGATATATTCTGGAAAGGAATAAATGAACATCAGAACAAATACTAGGTACGTCTTTGGCAATAACAGATCTATTTCTCAAGTAGATTTTAGAACAGTAAAATTTTAAACAGGCCATGTAATGAAGACATTAGTGTAGATGTTTTGTAGAAGACGCACAAAAAATTAATGTTGTGTCAACATTCAGGAAAGCAATGACCCTGCAAAAGGAAATTGAATGTTTCAAATAACATCATAAATTCCATTAAAGCTGAACTGCTGTTGGAGTTGGAAAACCTTGAGTATTATTTTATTTCATCTGCATAAAATGTGGCTTATTTGCTGATGCACCAGACATCCTTGCAGTCACAATTTCAATAAGTTATGATTTGCAACCCAATAACTCTACCACTACCCCCTCCCCCTTAGGAAAAAATTGATTTCTCCTACTATGGGGGGAGGGGGAGGGGTTTATCTTGGACTAACCTGTAAATAATATAATTTGCCCAGATAACCTTCATGTTTGATTGCCAAAACACTTCTTCTTTTTCCTTTCCTGTAAAAACCTAAATAATAAAGAAACTCGAATGAGCTGCATACATGTACATGTATGCATGGATACCACTATCTTGTTAGAAACTAAAGGCTGTTGTCAAATGTATAAGAATACTGCAGATCCCTTCCTTCCTTCCTTTCTTCCTTCCTTCCTTCCTTCCTTCCTTCCTTCCTTCCTTCCTTCCTTCCTTCCTTCCTTCCTTCCTTCCTTCCTTCCTTCCTTCCTTCCTTCCTTCCTTCCTTCCTTCCTTCCTTCCTTCCTTCCTTCCTTCCTTCCTTCCTTCCTTCCTTCCTTCCTTCCTTCCTTCCTTCCTTCCTTCTTCCTTCCTTCCTTCCTTCCTTCCTTCCTTCCTTCCTTTCTTTCTTTCTTTCTTTCTTCACATCTAGGTTTTTAAGCACCTCACTTAATAGACTGTACATTTTCTGCTATTCCTATAAAGACATTTTAATGAATAAAAAAATATATAAAAAAATACAATAAAAAAAATACCGTAATTAATAAAAAAACAAAAATTACAAAAACAAAAATTAAAATAAAATACAATATTTATATAGGATTACCTGATCCTTCAGCATCCACCTGTGCAAATGTGAAGCACGACAAGTAACTGGTAATGACTTAGGCAACTTTGAAACATTATTCAATGTAGACAGTTCCTCAGTGGTGTGTTTGTCTTGCCTTTTTGCGAGCGCTACTTTCAAGGGATAAATCCAATATTCTGGACAGTCTTGAATAGACTGATCTGCAGTTTGCAGCCATGTATACAAATACTGTGTCTGTACTTCCTTAGATTTCTGTTAAATAAAACAATCATTCCTCAATCAGTTAAAACTGTAAAAATAGACTTGCTGGTAAAGAGCCAAGCTGTAACCAAATACCTAGCAATATGGACACTATTCACTATCCCTTCAGCATCCATAAAGAGGTCTATATGTATTTAAATATAACCCCCTGCACACGTACTGCATGCATGCTGCTCTGTTCGTAATACCAGATTTCCATTTTCACCTGCGTTCCTTGTGAGACAGCAACTTCTGGTGGGACTTCAGCCAGGTAGCAAACTGAGAAGGTTTGTCCATGTGAGCTTAGAGTAAGTGTAGCATATCCGTCCAGTGATTTCACATTGACAGCACCATCACTGTTTTTGATGACAAATTCTGAGGACAATGTTACAGGCCAAGTGCATTCTGTAACCTCATTGTAATTTGCCTGTAATAGGATTAAATTGATTAGACCAACTCCATAAGGTACTAGATGACTGTGAGTTCCAGGGGGGGACTTCCAGGGGGGACTCCAATATAAAGAGTAGTGGTGATGCTCACCAGAATCTCGACAAATCATTTTTATCCCTAAAATGTAAAATTAGTTTGACAAGTATAGGTAATATTTTTATATACACCAATTCCAAAAATCATTGTCCCCGCCAAAAGAAACAAGCAAGAAGCTGACGACCGCAAAGGCCACTGGGACTTTCTCCTTATTCATTCATTCATCCGTAGATATTTTGACAACATGCATTTTCAAATGGCCAAATAGTTCCAAATGATTGCTATTTAACGCTCGTAGGGATAACTTCTCAAGTACCACGGATAAATTAATTAATTAGGAGATTCCCAAAGTCCTTTGCGGTCGTCAACTTCTTGCTTGTTGCTTTCGGCATGGACAACAATATTTGGAATAGGTGTATATGGGCAAATACCCTGGTCGTTTTACTGGTTTAAGTTACAAGTACCAACCAAACTATGATTTTAACCCCTAAAAGGCACAATGACCATCCCACCACTTTTATATGGGATTCTACCCCCTCCCCCCACAGGCTGTGAGCTGTGACTGCGAGTCATCTCCTTGAACCACAGGTAGCCCAAGCTCATCAGTCGCTCATCACCAGCTTTGCCAATGATTTCATTGAAAAACCTAAAAACACAATTTCTCTGAAAATTGTGAATAAAGTTTACTAAAACAAACACAGTGTGTTCATCTATAGGTTCTTCATCTGGAGTGAATTTCAGCTCATTTTAATCATTTGGGGTATTTTGCCCCCTTCTGTCACAGTATACATGCTTGGGCTACCTGTGTATGTCAAAAATAAAACACGTAAGCTTAAATATATCTCAACTTACGAGAAGACGATCCTTTTCCAGTAGATCTTTACACAAATATGGGCGACTAGCAAATTGGTTTCTCAGGGCTACAGCATCAGCGATCTTCTGTTTCAATGAACTGACAGCAAACCTTGTGAGTTGTTGAAAATAAGGTCGTTGAGATGGCCGTGGATTTTCATGAAATCGAAAGACCGACGAACACGATGAGAGCTGAACAACAGAGCCATCTCCATATCGAACACAAAGTCCATCATCGTTGTACATCACAGCTTCAATGAAGTCCATATTTTAGTCAAAAGAAACCTTCAAATTTTCCCGCCATGATCGCCGCCATCTTGTTGAGCAACCACAAGGCACAGGGTGACCAAGACTTCAGGGATTCAATGATTTGGTAGGGGTGGGGCAGGGGAGGGGAGTGTTTGCCGAAGGGGGAGAAAACAATTGAAGCAAGGCCTTTATTTAATTGTAAAAATAACAACTGCACCAGGCACATGAAATGTCATACAAGGGTATTTCGTTTTCGTATTCCAAAGAATTCATATTTTAGTGACTATAAATTTCAACAAGCCAGAAACGGTCCCCGGCGCCGGTTTTTATGCAGCGTCACTCTTGCCCGACTCTTGGGACCTTTGGTCTCTTGACCAAAACGTGACTTGATGGTAAATTGGTCTATCGATCTTACGACCTGGAAATAATTTTTACCTAATTACCGCGGGAAAACGGTCTAGTTTTTATTTAGCATGCATTAGTCTGGGCAGTTAAAACGAACTCGACTGAAGCGTTTAGAATAGAGTTTCGTTTGGTTGGTGGATTTGGTTATACCATGGCTTAGACCCTATGCAATACTCGATTTTTGTACTTTGCATAAATTTGCAAAAACTGAAAGAATAACGAGTTAAGTAAAGGTAAAATAATAGATTGAAAGACCATCGACAGTTTAGTATTTAAAAAAGTGCACTAGAGTGCAAACCATATGTCCGTGAAACAGTACTAACTAATTAGTACTAAATAGCACTGATGAAACAATAGAAAACAATAGAGATAACACTATTTAGTACTATTTAGTAATAGTACTATTTCACGGACATATGGTTTGCACTCTATCATCAAGTAATAAGCGTTTGAAAGGTGCAAAATACATGGAAACGAGGCATCTAGGGCCAAAGTCCGGTTTCTGGTACAAATCTTTGTAATTTCAAATCACTATAACTTTTCAAGATTGCATAGTACAGCCCTAAAATTTGGCATGTTCATTATTGAAAACCCTCTCTTCAAAGAGATGGTCAGATATTGCTGTAATATATTCCCAATAACAAAGACAATCAGATTTTACGATTCTACCATTAATGCATAAGGTCTATATGGCTTAAGCAAGGGTCTATTGGAGCGTTTCTACGCCTTTGTTTTCATGGATTTGGGTCTACCACACGCAAACCAAGCACCCAATAGTCGACACTGCTTCTAATCCACTGCAGTCGTACACTGGTCCTCAAGCAGTGCAGAGTTGAGAAGAAGAATTTTGATTTCGTTATTTGTTTGAAGGTATGTTTATAGTTACTTTAAAATCAGTGATAAAAAGTGGCAATTTTACTTTGACATCAAAGTAATACTGAAGTCAAATGTTCGATTCGACTTTTCAATCACGACACATCGAGCTGCCCAAACAGTGAACATTTTCATAGTGCGTTTTTGCTGATTTCCAAAATGGATTTCTGTTCAAAATGTTTATCTTTTATCAAGCTATAACACAAAAAGGTACGTTTTGTGATTCGGACGTCGAGGAGAGCATGCTAAACAATATTCTTGTCTGTTCAGCGATAAACGGAAGCCAATGCCTCAATTCCCGCCAACTGAATCGCCAAATCAATATTAAGTCTCCCGCCAAAATTACTGGATTTCAAGGATGGGTGCGTGGATAGATCCTTTGATACTCGTATGATACCAACGATTTTTGTTGTCTCTTTTTCTACAACCGCGCGTGTTTTGCGCAAATAGCATTTCCCGCAAAAATTTATTCAGCGATACTTGTATGAACTCGATGTTCATTTTCAAAATGAAATAGTAAATTTTCCCGGCACGTCTCCGAGTTTGATCAGTGAAAAATGATTTGCAGTGTGATAAAATACCTAATCAAAATGACTGATATCTCTTTTTTTAGGACAATTACAGCAACAAACATGAAGCGTCCTGTAATTTTGAGTTTTGTGGTCTTCTTGGTTCTTGTTCAATCGATTGCAGCAAGGCCGCGAGTTTCGGATGACGACGACGTTCCACAAGGCCAACTAGACGAGCGTGAAAGTCTCTTCGAGCTGATGAACCTGCAACCAGTCAAGCGTTGTGTTGGACCTGGTGGCAAGTGTTCAAGATCAGATGAATGTTGCACGTGTGGCTCGACATTTTGTGCTATTTGTTCTTATTACCCCAGTACAGGCAATACGTGCTTTATAAAACCTAATTAATTGTAAAGTGTGTGGAGCGTTCTGCCCAGACTGGAAGCGATGTAATAAAATATTACGTGTTGAGCCATGTTGTACTTATTGCAAGGTTGTCAAGGACATCAGTCCATACTCATTATTAGGCCGAATAGGTTATAGGTCGTTCCAAGACCGAACTGCATTATGGTAACAGCTTGAATGGCATGTATGTCAGAAATATTTCATAAAATTTGATTCAAAATGTGTCTTGGTCTGTTGAAATTGCAATAGGTACGATATCATACAGAATTCCATACCTTTCTATAGCTATTCAAGCTGTTACCATAATGCAGTTCGGTCTTGGAACGACGTATCCTATCGCCTATAGACTGACTGATCCTCGACAACTTTTATTGAAATAGGTGTATGCAGGGGCGTAGCGTGCTTTTTTTCCAATGTACGCACATAGCAACGAACGTCGAAGGCGTGAGCTTCTAGGGGGGTGAGGGGGCATGCCCCCCTGAAAATTTAGAAATCTAGAGCCTTGGAAATACCAATTTCTTCGTTTTCCAGCGGACTTTCTCGCTACATAAATACATAGTAAAATGCATTTATCACTCAGTTTTTTTGGGGGGATTTATGTAAAGTGGTGCAGGGGCATGCTCCCCGAAACATTTTGAGGTATAGGTTCTCCAAAATAGCATTTTCCTGCCTTCTGTGAGTAGTTTCCAGGAAGTTTAAACTGATTCAGCTGTTAAGATTTTGTCTTAGATTTCATTTTTTTAAAATATTTTTATGTTTCTGAATATTTATATTTTAAGTATTTTAAATTGTACGCACGTGCGACGTGCGTATATGCACGCTACGCCCCTGCAGTGCTGCTACTACTACTACTATTACTGCTACTGCTGCACTGCCTACTGCTACTGCTACTGCAGCGGCACCAGCAAACGCAGCAAACTGAGCAATGCAACAGTTAATAGTACGTAGTAGCACTGACCGCCACCCTGATAATCACCCTGATTACCACCAACGTACATATCCGGCTAGCGTTAGGGGCGGATCTAGGATTTTGTTGCGCGCGACGATTTTTTGTATTAAAAATCTTATTATTGAATTGTGTATATAGCTGATACATAAGTGTGTGCAGGGGTGCTTACCATTTACTCGGAAAAATCGGAAATTCCGGTTTGAAAAACAAATGGTATGTGTCAGTTCCGATCGGAAAGTTTCGGAAAATTCGGTCTAGCGATTGAGGTAATCCACTTTTCCCGCTCTTTTCGTTTTTTCCGTAGACGCGTGTACCATTAGACCGAGTTTTCCGGAACTTTCCGATCGGAATGACACATACCTTTTTTTTTCAAACCGGAATTTCCGGTTTTTCCGAGTAAATGGTAAGCACCCCAGATATGCAAAAATAAGATAAAATGCTGCAAAAAGAACACTGTGAATCGGTTGCGTGCAAATAAAACGTTGCGTGATTCCACTGATGAGTACGGAGCCCCCTAAGGGACATGCACACTTTTTTTTGGCTGCGACTTTTAGTGTGACTTTTAGTGTGACTTGCAAGTTTTACTGCGACTTTTACTGCAAGTTTTACTGCGACTTTTTAAACTGCAAGTTTTACTGCAAGTTTTGCTGCGACTTTTGGTGCAAGTTTTACTGCGACTTTTGGTGCAAGTTTTACTGCGACTTTTGGTGCAAGTTTTACTGCGACTTTTGGTGCAAGTTTTACTGCGACTTTTGGTGCAAGTTTTACTGCGACTTTTGGTGCAAGTTTTACTGCGACTTTTGGTGCAAGTTTTACTGCGACTTTTGGTGCAAGTTTTTACTGCGACTTTTACTGCAAGTTTTACTGCGACTTTTACTGCAAGTTTTACTGCGACTTTTGGTGTAAGTTTTCGGGAAAGACCGCTGACACATTGAATTGAGATCATATCATTTGATCAGTCATGAATCTCACGAGGAGTTCCATAACTCTGCTTTTACTATGTTATGTTTTCTGTCTAACACCTGCGGTTCTCGAACCCTATATACCTGCTATTGGAGACGTCGTCGAACGTGATCACCTCATCGAGATTTACTTCTCACGGGATAAAGATTAGCCTTCGACAACTGAAAATAATTTTGTCAAGAAGAGCACTTTATCGACGAAAGCGTCACAGTGATTTAGAACAAGTTATAACCGCAATTGAGACAGAAATGAAAGGGAGTGGAAGTTGTATTGGCTATCGTGCAATGTGGCAAAGGTTACGCAACGACTACAACTTGGTTGTAAGCCGAGAAACTGTACGACATGCTTTAAGGGTTATTGACCCTCAAGGTGTTACACAACGGCTAAAACACAGATTACGGCGCAGGCAATATAAAGTTAAGGGACCAAACTATTTATGGCACATTGATGGATACGATAAATTGAAGCCGTTTGGGTTTTGTATCCATGGATGCATAGACGGCTTTAGCAGACGTGTGATGTGGCTTAGGTGGGAATTACAAATAATGACCCTCGTGTTGTGGCAAAGTATTTCCTTGATTGCGTAAAACAAATTGGAGGAACACCATGTATTGTGCGTTCCGATTATGGAACAGAAAACGTTAAAGTTGCAGGCATCCAACGTTTTTTTTTCGACGTGAAGGCACTGATGCTTTTGCTGGTGACAAGAGTTTCATGTATGGGAAATCTGTATCTAACCAGAGAATTGAGGCATGGTGGAGTCTTCTACGCAAAGGTTGTACTGAATGGTGGATTGGCCATTTTAAAGACCTGAGGGACAGCGGCTTGTATTGCGATGGTAATGTATTGCACGTAGAGTGCTTGAGATTTTGCTATATGCCTGTAATACAAAACGAACTTCAAAGAGCTGCTAGGCTATGGAACGTTCATCGTATCAGACCCTCAACCAACCCGGATTCCCCCCCTGGTAGACCTGATACTCTGTATTTTCTCCCTACCTTAGCAACACCAGAAGCACGAGATTACAAGGAAATTGTTGTTAACGATGACATTGATATAGCAGAAGAACTTTGCTGTTCTTTAAACAATAACTTGCCAGCAGTTTGCTCACCATCATTTGTTCAATTAGCTACGCTGATTATGAATGAGGAGGGGCTTTCTCAGCCACATTCTCCTGAAACAGCCCATGATTTGTACATAAATCTTTTATCAGCGATAGAAAGCATTTAGTTCACCAAACCCAAGGAACAGTTCACTTTGAAAGTATATTTAAGTTAGAATTATGGACTTGAAAGCCCAGGGGAACTCCGATCAGAAAAGGGTGGGGATGCGTGCTTGTCATAATTTTAGAGGTCCAGTTCCACAACTAGGTACCACTTGTATTAGTGTTGGTACCTCTTAGGGGTAAAAATCATTTGTTGCCACGCCCACCGGACATAGTCTCCCTCGCACCCGTTTTTAGTTCCGTCACACAACGCTCCCGGGAGCATTCTGTGACGGAACTAAGAACGGATGCGAGGGAGACTATAAACTTGGACAAGACTCAGTTACCTTTTAGGGGTAATTTTCAAAATTGCAGACAAGCATCCCCGCCCTTTTATATATGGGAGTCTCTATAAATTCAAAATTATATTGATACAAATGTAGTTCTTCTGATGTCAATCACGTTTCTAATTACAGCCTGATTATGAAAACATATTGATCAACAATTTCCCTGTTAGCCTTCTAACTTTTCCATGTTAATTAATATTCTGTTACAAAACTCATCGTCAGATAAGTTTGGGGTTAGGTACCAGGGCGAGTGTGGATCGCGCTCGACCACGCCCATGCATGTAGATAACCATGACAACCGGGCCACATCTCATCACTGGTAGTTGTCACACTGAAAATCAGTGGAATACTCATCTACCAAATCCTGAGTTGCGGGAATATTACTCTTTGAGAGACAGAGACAGCGTAAAGCCCTTGATCAGGTAGAGGACTAGAGGTTCACTCGCAGTGAAATTGGGGGATACCACTGAGCTGCCTCGACTCAGTTTTAACTTAGCCTAAATTTCATTCAGGCACATGTTACTTTGACCTAAAGAATTAAACACTTATGTAATAATATTTTTTATTTAAACTCAATAGCCTCAATGGGTACAATATAAAACAAATCCAACTTTGAAATGCATGTAAATGCATAAATATGGTAATATATATGATAGATACCCTATTCTCTTGAACACGACTGTGGTTATAAAAACAGAATTTAATCACATAACAACAACTTAATGAAAAAACATATTGGCTAAACACTGAAGTAAAATGCTAATATTGATGATTGTCAACAAGAACGTAATGTAATTATGAACTCATAATTCTGTTACTGACCTCCGGAATTAGGCAAGAGAAAATTTCCAAGTATCTGCATTATTTAGTACTTCATTCATTTGAGAACGGAAGTCTGAAAAACTGTCATACCCACATGAGGGTAAATCTACCACTGCTGAGCAGGCATGGACACTAATATGTGGCAAAGTTCCAACATGTGTATGGAATATAACCTTGATGGAAGAAACTGCAAGAGCAGAACTTCCTGTTATGAAACGCAGAAAGCGTGCCAATTCCCTTCCATCCAGATCTCTTACATATCTCTTGAAATATGTTAAAACTACCTCTTTACCCTTTGTCAAGTCATAAGAGTCATGAATGGAAATAAGGGAGAGAATTTTTTCTGTTGTTACTTGTAGTGACTTGTAAAGGTCATTTACCAACTCTGGTGTGGCAGACAGCCACATCTTACCCTGTGCACCCTTGCAAAGCCCTTCCTTAATTGCATTTGCCGCCATTATAGTTTTGCTGAACAGTTCTGTTTTGGCAACACTAATAATTATTGACTTTAAATTATTTACATTGGGCATCTTAGTGACCCCAAACTCTGACAACAATTCAATTAAGAAATCAGTGCTAACACGTGAAAGCTTATCACCACTGCACTCTTCCAAAATCTTTTTCAGCTTAATGCTATCATATGAACTTACATATTCCAGGAAACCCTCTAGAAAATCATCGTCACTCACACTCTCCTTTCCGCATAAAATTATAGTAAAGAAAACCTTGTTAATCAATGTTGGAAAGACCCCTGCCATGACATAACCATGAGACAGAATTCTACCCAGTGATATGTAAATGCTCTCCTCTATTGATGGTGAAATACGGGATACATATGAAGCAGTGCCCTCAAAATAAAGTGGAAAAGCTTTCTCCCAGAAAAGTGTGAATGCTTCACGTTTAACCCCATCAAAATCAATGGCAGGTTCATCTTTAAATCGAACACTTAAAATTGAATCTACAGTATCATTATTGCTATAAAATTGTAGCATATCCTGAACAATAATATTACGATCTATAGAAAGAATCTTTGTATCTCCAGACTCAGTAATATCTTCTAGTGCTTCAGTTTTCCATTCCAAGATGTTCTAAAGGAAGTAATAAGGTAAAATTTATCTCAAAATTTAACAATTTCAATACATAGATCCCGGGGGGGGGGGGGGGGGGGGGGGGGTGCTCCGATTGGAAAATGACGGGGATGCTCGTCGTACCTTTTAGGGGTCAAAATCAGCGATCTGGTACCTTTTAGGGTGTCTCAAATTTTATTGGACTAACAGAGACAGAGCTGGTACCTTTTAGGGTGTTTTAGTAAATAAGATACCAGAGATACAAATTACAACAATAACAACTTTAATCATCTGATTTATCTCATTTCACTTAACACTCATCGGTAAAGTTAAAAATTTGTTGTTATTTAGCTGATACCTTTTAGGGGTAAAAATCTTATGTTGCCACGCCCACCAGGATTAACACTCAGGTACCTTTTAGGGGTCATTTTCAAAATTTTCGACGAGCATCCCCGTCATTCTATATATAGGAGTCCCCCCAGGACATAGATATATAAAATGTATTGTAACGTGTCGAGTATCGACTAGACGAAGACACAAGTACGACTAGATCTTGGAAGGTTTATTGACAGACTGAGGGTGATTACGTGGTTTATTACGGAATAATTACACAATCAACTACGTACATCATACTACGTGAGTTTACACTCAGTATTTGTAATCACACATGTAAACAGTGAAACGTAATCTAAGGGAGTGACAAGTCGTTGACAGACATCTACCAGAGATATAGCGTGACTCGTTACAGTGTATTAGAGAAAGAGTTTCAGAGAGTTGCACTAACATTTAATGTTAGTGATTAGTGATTGGATATTAATCAGAAATGACAAATAAAGTTAGTACACACAACATAGTTACTTTATTTCTCATGTTTGTCTTCTTTTGATCACTCTCCAACTTTGGCAAGTAGTGCTGTCGAAACCAGTATCCTGGATCTTTATCCTAAAGCATCGAAAACATTGAGTTAATAATAATTCAGTCATAATTTTGTCTAAAAACACTGATTAATTCTCTTTTACAACATGATAATGAATGAAAACTTAGTACACTGCAAAATACTATAATGTGCTTAAAAATCAACTTGATACACACCTGAGTCTCTGATGCCTTTGGATCATCAGCTAAGATTGCTCCACTGAAAGTAGGATGTTCAGGTTCACTTAATGAGAGAACAACAAAGTTACATTACATTAATTTGCTTGTTAATTAGCTCAAGTACTACCCTTCTACCTGACCTATCAATAAATGATTGAAACCAATGTTAAATTCCAAATTTTTCAGCATCATTGAGGTTCAGTTACTTAAAGGATTCCATAGTCTCCAACCACCCTTATAGATAATAGTCTTGAAACAATTATTTAACAAATCGCAAGCGGTTTTCCATTGTCTGTACTCTTATTGACAATGGCTGAGAGCCAATCAGATTGCGAGATTACGCTAGGTTATTGTAAAAAAATAATTTGTCTTTCTTGTGTGTGCGTGTGCATGTGTACACATGTACTGTGTGTATGTGTGTACATGTATGTGGGGGGAGGGGCATTGGGGAGATGACCAAGCCTTTGTGGTTGCTTATAGGAAGCTTTCCTTTTGATTATTTACCTTATAAAGTGATATCAAAAATTGTTGCACATGTAGCCCCAATAAATTTCAAATGAATTTAGTTATTGAACATTACCCACCTGTCATCATCTTCCATGATTTTACTTGGCAAGCAAGGTGACACTGGAATGGTGCTTGACAAAATGCCATCAACATCAATTTGCCCAATAGTAGTACTACTATCATCTATTGGATCAAACTCACCAAATCCTTTAAAATTAACATCATCATACCCCAAGAGATGGAGTATATTCACTTTCCCTCATGTTGAGGACAGAAGAGGTTATAGGTTCACCAGGCAAAATGTCCTTGTAATAATAATCATTGTACTTGAATGTACTTAAGACAAAGTGTTCTGGTGTAAGGTTTAGTGAGCCCACCCAATCATATACTGTGGACATTAGATTATCCGGCTTGAATGGCCTTTCTACAACACCTAGTACAGTGTGACGCACACGAACAACAACCTTTTCCTCTATATCGAGTGGCTGGTCTGGGACTCTTGCCTTCCTTGCCAGCATTAGCTTCTCTTGACGCTCAACATCATTCATGTCTTGAATCAATTTTAATCTTTTGCTTTTTCCTTTCCCTTTATCAGCCTCTAGAGACTCCCTGTATGCTATGTCTTGTTGAGCAATAAGTTGCCTTCTCTCTTGCAAAGACTGTGAGTTGGCAAGGTCAAAGACTGGTTGCATTAATTCAGAATCACCACTATCACTATCAGAAGTGTCTGAAGAAACTGTCAATGTATCAGGCTGTCCCTTTCTTTGTTTCTTCTTCTCGCTTTGCAAATATAAGGTTATTCTGGTCATCTTACACTGGTCAATATATCTTTGTAATGTGAATGCCAGATTCTTTACTTCATCATTAACCTTTTGGCGTTTGAAATTACACAGGGAAAAGTCCATATCCTCAACAGCACCAAAATTACTTGATCCATCTGGAAAGAAGAGTTCCTTCCCCAATTCAATTACGTCTTGTGTGCCTGATTCAGTTGGTACATCTATTGATCTTGTCCCACCTCCCTTGTTTAATCTCACTTGGGTGTACTGTTTACTTTTTTCACAAAAGTGAAGCCATCCCAGATGCACTTTTCTTTGGTTTTTCTTTGCTGATATGGCCATTCCAGATGTTTTGGTACTTGACAGTGCACCAGTTTTCTTTCGCCCTAATGATCCTTTGAGAATGTTCTCAAGAAGCCTTTTCTTCTCGGCATGATTTTCCAAATTCTCCACCTCTGCAAGTTTTCCTTGTGAAAAGTGCTTTAGACTGAAAACGTCTCCCATGACAAGCCCAAGTTGGTGCAGGTCTTCATTAGATGCCATTGATACTGCTTGATAATCTATCTATAATGGGAGAAAACATGTAACAATAAACACATGAATTTCTGTACAATTTCAATATCAATACAAACATGCACAAGCAAACATTTTAGATTTACATTATTATTTATTATATTAGTATTTATTTCTAATATCAAAAATTGTAGAATTTTACAGTCAAATTAGCCACTTCCAAATCGAGCAGGGAACTGGTACCAAGTCCGTAAAACTAATTCAATTTGATATTAGTGAAATTGGGCATCATTTTTTGAGAGAGCAGACCAAACTTAGCTGGTCTGAAAAGTTTGGTGAACTTCGGCTTAATATTGACGATGCTAGAGGGCATCAAAGATGTCTATTTTCACATACAAACTCTGTAAATTTTTGACGTTGTCCATCCAAACCATACATTCACTGTAAAATTTTGGCTGGACAACACAGTTTCAAAAGTTTATAATTCCGACAGAATTCGCCCAAATCACATCAAACTTTGCACAGATACTAATTTCGACATGCTGTTTCATGTCATGAACTTAATTTCGTAATTGCATTAGTTCTAATAAACTCATTCCCAGTCCCCTGCTCGATTTGATAGTGGCTAATACATTGTACTCCTACAAGTAGCTTAAAGCTTAAGTTAGTCAAAGCAGGTTAAAAGTCTGACATACAGTATAGTTACCTTACAATAAAAGGATCAATGTTAATGGAAAAATATATATTGATAGTAATTATTAAATATTAATATAATCTAATAATATGAAATATGCAAACTTATCCTTTAAAATTCTTCCAGATTATTACCAAGAAAAATCGACAAGTAGGGAAGGTACATTGAGTGCATGTCTAAGAAACAAAATTTAAAGCATTCAAGCAGATTTGGCTATATAACTTAACCCGGACTGTTCACATGTGCTATTATATTTTAAGCTTACTGTAAGCTTTAATATAATATGGATCCAGATTCATAGGATTTGTCTTTACAGTCAACGAACATCACGCGTGAACACTTTCTGTGCGATTATTCGAAGATTTAAATGAATATTCATAAATTAAAACAATTCTACGTATCTTCGAATCTTAGATTTTAATCTTACCTTTCAAGCTTCAATTCTCGCAAGTGAATCAATAAAGAATCAAAATAAATTTTAAAAAGATGCTTTATAAACTTGTTGAGAAAGTTAGCAATAATATGATAAGTTTTACATGTAAAAGCAGACAAGCACTTTTCATTCCCGACACAGTACTGTAACAATTTCTTCTCTTATATGACTTGGAAGTGGTCTTCCGGGATAATAAAAGCCTCCCATGTTATTTTTTGCCATAATTCAGAACGTACATATAAACAATAAATTAAAAGCGCGGCAACTGAGTAACGGTGACACAATGCAAGACACAATCACATGGTCTCGACTCTCGAGTCTCGACACAGTTTTTTCTCAAGGAAGCGATTTCAGGGGGATTTCAGTTATTATGCCTATAAGGCTAGGGTCGAACTTAATTCTCAGTTGCCGCTCCAATGTCGCAGGAAATGCCGAACATGCAATGCAGCTGTCGAACCAAATAGAATCTGCCGTAACAAACTGAGTCAGACATGACAGGTTTAGTCTCAGTATCCAGCCGCTGGGGTTTCGATTACAAACACGGAAAAATATTTATTGAACACGGAAATAAATATTCTATTATTCAATCGAATATTTCCAATAATTAACTCTAGATTCAAATCTTCTTTTGATCAATCGTATATTCCAGACAAACATTCAACTGTTAATTGAATAATTGAAGATAGTTGTTCACGCGTGACGTTCGTTGACTGTAATACTTCTTTGCTCAAAATTAAGTACAAATATATTCATACATGTTAGAGATAAAATCTAAATTAAGCTTAATGTCTCTTAATTTAAGTTACCTTCTGTTCTTTGAATGTCTTTAAAACGCTTTCTTTTTGACGTCCCTTTTCCTCAAGAAGGAGCATACTTCCTTCAAAACAAATGTAACAACAATGTTTTAATCTTAAAAGGTTTCTTCTCGTTTTCACATTTATTATCGAACTACCTTAGGCTTAGGTATTAATGTCCAGAAATATACGTACAATAATTAAAGATCGATTGACATTTGTATCGTTATAACTTAAGATTAGTCCTGCCATATTGTTCTCTCGGCATTGTTTAATACACAATACATGCTTTATTATGAATACAAGAACCTTCAAGAACCAAAAAGAAACTGAGCAGACTACTAGCTGGATGCAAAACACGTCGTTTATATCAAAAAATCGATCAAATAAAGACAAAAAACTTACCTCTATCTCGTCCGCCATAACAACAAGCTATACAACACACGTGCAGTTTCTTGGAATGATTGTGTCAGCGGTCTTTCCCCGAAAACTTACACCAAAAGTCGCAGTAAAACTTGCAGTAAAAGTCGCAGTAAAACTTGCACCAAAAGTCGCAGTAAAACTTGCACCAAAAGTCGCAGTAAAACTTGCACCAAAAGTCGCAGTAAAACTTGCACCAAAAGTCGCAGTAAAACTTGCACCAAAAGTCACAGTAAAACTTGCACCAAAAGTCGCAGTAAAACTTGCACCAAAAGTCGCAGTAAAACTTGCACCAAAAGTCGCAGTAAAACTTGCACCAAAAGTCGCAGTAAAACTTGCAGTAAAACTTGCACCAAAAGTCGCAGCAAAACTTGCAGTAAAACTTGCAGTTTAAAAAGTCGCAGTAAAACTTGCAGTAAAAGTCGCAGTAAAACTTGCAAGTCACACTAAAAGTCACACTAAAAGTCGCAGCCAAAAAAAAGTGTGCATGTCCCTTAGGGGGCTCCGTAGATGAGCCATTAGCATCACTAAGGCTGTGTTTACACTGCGGGGTGGTTTATACTCGGAAGTAAACGAGTTACCGAACCACGATCGGTGTAGAAATTAGATTTATCAATTCTTTTTCAGTCACAATAAGCAGAATAGCTATACAGAATAATGCTCGACAACTCAGTACGGATCAAATTATCGCTCGAGTCAGGCGGCTTTGATCAAGGAATGGAAATTGCACGCGAAGAAAAAGCCTTTGAACTTTTCCTTTTGATAGGTTACTGCGAAAATCCTTGTATCGCGACCTTTCGTTTTGTATAAACTTCAGCTGGATTTTGGATTTTTCTGTTCCGCCAATATTTTTTTGCACTAATTAGTACTAAATACAATAGAAAACGATAGAAATGTCACTATTTAGTACTTTAAATAATGATGTTTATGCTTGTACTCAAGAAATGGACATATATAGTGATTGTCGGAACAGAAAAACCCAAAATTCAACTGAAGTTTTCAAAACGAAAGGTCGCGATACAAGGATTTTCGCAGTAATGTGATCAGTTTTATTTGTGTGCCCCAGTATGTTTTGATTGAAAATAAGAGTGTCACCGGAGCACCAGGAACCGGGTCATGCAGCCTAGTATTGCTATTAAACAACTAAAACTTTGGTTCCATCTTAATTTCGGCTTCTTGCAGTTATTGAATTTTAACTGAAAAAATACGTACTAAAGGAAACTCGAAACTGGCAGTTTGCATGGTATACGGTAGCTATATTTCGTGCTGACATTTTCTCACAATGGAATGGGCAAGTATATATGTACAAAGGTGAACAAGAAAATAACTTGTTTTTGATAAACGAGAACTTTCGGCTGTCAAAAGATGCATTGTGTTGAAGTTGTCGTCGCTGCGTGATATCCTTTGCTTCAGGGCAAGCCGTACGTCTATAACTATATCTGACGTTCACGTTGTAAACAAACTTGCTATACCTACGACGGTACACCCCACGCGTCATACACCTTTCTGAGAGAAACTTCGCCTAATTTGGTGTTATATAATATAATATCCAAGAGCGGGGGACGGATATTCGAAGGCCTGCAGAAACTGGATTGTTCTAAAGGACAGCACTTCTTGTACATCAAGAAATCTAAACTGGTTCGCGCAACGTTTGTGATTTGAAAAAGCCTCTTGTTAGACTGATTTTTTTGCCCGTTTTTTTTAACACAAGCTTTATATACATGATAATGCCTGCTAAAAGTTTTCACTCATCTATAAAACGCTATGTATAAACAGAGACACCTAGCTAAGCTTAATAAACTGCAAGTGCAACCAAAAGCGCACGAAAGCGCACACATATCATCAAGCATTGCAGATAGACGCGGACAGACAGACAGACTGACAGAGGCAGACGTGTACAATGGATACGGGTTCCGAATGAACAAAGATAATAATAATAATAACTTTATTTGAGTCTCAAATCTTCTAGCTTGAGTGACTGTTTGCTACTTATTTTCGTAGGTAATTATTTATCGCTCCTTTCCCTCTCCTCCCTCGAGCTCGTTTCCCCAAAAATGCACGAAGGCCTGGTATCTCAGTTTTCGAAAAATTTCTATTTCAAAATGGCGGCAACGTTTGGTTTGACTGGCAACCATATTTATTGTGTTTTGTCCCTATTTTAGCCCAAGTTCACTGATCCAGAACTTCCAAGAACCAACAAGAAAAGATAATCAACACACGAAAGAAGTATTGGAGTAAGAAAATAGCAGGAAAACTGTACGCTTCGAGCTGGAAAAAATCGAGTTGTTTGTTGACAACGGTGACTTGGCGACCAGCTGAACCAGACCCCTAGCCTTTGTAGACCCCTTGCTTGGGGAAACTTAGGGGAAACGTATTAAGGATGCGATTGAAAATACATCTGCAAAAAGAATCGAAACGTATCCTTATTCAATCATTGGTCGTATATAAAGAATATACTTTTATAATAAAGTAGCAGTCAATAATATTGATATAAAATCTGTAACTACTACACTGTACAACTACATGTAAGCTATTAAAGTGTACTACTAGTACTAGCCTACATGTACATGTAGTAGATCACAGGAGTGGAAATGACACACTGAGACAGTACTCTTTATAGTGGAGACAGTTTTCTATCTGTTTCCTTTAATAACTTTAGACTGGCAGACAATCTACTTCTAGTGCATGTACATCATGTAGTTTGATTGTCTTGACAGTTTTCTAGATAAAGAACTTGTCAGCTGTGTTGGCTGGACTACATCAGAGGAACTATACTCCAGTGGGTAAGTCCCCCCCATAAACATCCCCCCAAATAAAAACCCCAAAAAAAACCCCTCCCCCCAAAAAGACACACCCCCCCCCCCCCCCCCCAATAAAAAATAAATTAAATCCCCTCTTCTTCACAAATCCCTTTACCCAAAATATTTAAATAAAACAAAAAATAAATAAAAAATAGTCTAAGCTGCACCAACAAATAAGTCTCACCCGAGTTTGGCAACTCAAATATTTTGGGGAAAAAAATTAAAATCAAATAAATTAAAAGTCAAGTACTGTCAAAGCTACTGTACATTTAATTGATCAAACATTAACTTTCTAGGTATTCACTACATAACAGTTTCAGCCCTGATATAGCATAAACATGTCTATTGATATGCTGTATATAAATGAAGTACAAATTGCACTCCCAAAATTCATGCTACATTGAAGCCTCTCATGCTGATGGTATTTCAGAAGCCATTTCAATGTCGCGTCATGTTTGCTAATACCCCCTGTACTCTTTCCAGGGATGACCATTCAGTTTTAAAGTGGAATTTATTATCTGGTGAGACGTCGCAGCTGGTCAAACTACCTCAAGATGTGTTTCCTACAGACCTTCACTGGTATCCCAAGTCTGTGGGCGGTAAAAAAACAAGTCAGGCTGATATAATGGTCGTGACCTCAACTGATGGTAAACTTAACGTGGTAGTCTGATAGAAAGTGTGGTATTCAGATAAGATTCTAATATAACTGTGTGCTGTCATTTTAGGCAAGTTTCATTTGATATCGCGTAATGGTAGAGTGGAGAAGTCAGTAGAGGCTCATAGAGGTGCTGTACTGTCAGGAAGGTGGAGTTATGATGGGAATGCTTTGGTAACTGGTAAGTGCATTCTACAGATCTATACCAGAGCAGATTTCATATGACTGTGTAAAACCACGGCACACTATACTGTGAGGGCATGGCATGGTGGTGCCATGAAATAGTCATTAGAAATCCATCATGGTATAGTTTGTCTTTTTTTTTCTTTTTTTTTCTTTTTTCTTTTCTTTTTTTTATAGTATAGTTTTTCATAGTCATGCTAAATCTGTGCTATCTGTCAGGGCTGTCAATAATAGGACTATAGAATGGTCAAATCCGAGACTCGCAGAGATGCCGAGACACTTGTTTAAAAATCCGATCCCGAGACTTCACTATTTTGTTTCAAATTTGAAAATTTAAGATTTCAAGCTGCATATCCGGGAATCCAGAATCCGAGAGCCTTTTCTGGGACGCCGAGATTTTGAGACTTCCTCAGATTTTGCCGAGACCCAGTATTTTTCAGAGACCATTCAATAGCCCTAATAATGCTAGTCTCCCTCGCATCCGTTCTTAGTTCCGCGTTGCGTGACGGAACTAAGAACGGATGCGAGGGAGACTATAATAATGCATATATTGTGGTCTAATACAGCGAGAAATTACTTGCTACTCAGCTCAAATAGACATGACATTAGATACATACTATTTCCCTTGTAGTTGGAGAGGATGGTCAAGTTAAAATCTGGTCTAGAAGTGGAATGCTTAGGTCAACTCTCATCCAAACAGGTACATAGCGTGACTTGAATTATTATTATTATTAATTTGTTCTTAGATGATAAATACAATCTTGTGGATCTGATAAATGTTTGTGTATCGAAGGAACCCCTGTGTATTCTGTATCCTGGAGTCCAGATTCAGACCAGATTCTTTATACCAATGGCAAACAGCTGGTTATCAAACCACTGCAGGCTGCCGCTAAACCTATCCAGGTACATATAAAATATAAATATTTATGATAAACAGTTATGACGTATCATCCTGTCATGAACCCAGTCAATGTCACCTACATGTATTGCCACGTCAGTCTCCCTGTAACTCAGTGGTAGAGCATCGAATCTCTCACCATGTTGATTGAGAACTGATTGGCTCATAACAGTGACAGAAGTATGTGAATACATCAAACTTAGGTGGTCACGAGCATTGCCCTGATTATTTGTGAAGGAATGATTTTCTTTTTATGTCTTAATGTGTACTTTCATATTGATATTTTCAGTGGAAAGGACATGACAGCATTGTACTCCAAGTTGATTGGAATCCATTAAATAACTTGATTATCTCAGGTGGAGAAGACTGTAAATATAAGGTGCGCATCATCAGTTAAATTAAATAAAGTAATAATATAATAACAATAATTTAATCCTGATATTGTGCATGTTCATTGTGTATGGAAAACCTCCCATCAATATTTAATTAATTAATTTATTGATTGATTTATTTTATTTTATCAAGGTGTGGGATAACTATGGTAGAGTCATGTATTCAAGTTCTCCTCATGATTATCCAATAACTAGTGTGTCATGGGCACCTGATGGTAAGTATACCTTCATTGAGTCATTCTTTGATTATTGTGGACATGTACATGTATTAGATATATAGACAGACAGACAGACACAGAGACAGACAATGAATGAATGAACTTTATTTGACTCAGAATTTCATCAATTACAAGTAATTGCTTTTCAGGAAAGCTGAGACAGAGACAGACAGACAGACACAGACAGACACAGACAGACAGACACAGACAGACAGACAGACACAGACAGACAGACAGAGACAGACAGACACAGACAGACAGACACAGACAGACAGACAATGAATGAATGACAGACACAGACAGACACAGACAGACAGAAACAGACAGACACAGACAGACAGACAGACAGATAGTCAGGTGATACAGTACAGGTGTTACAAAAGTACAGAATGTTAAAATATTATTTTCTCTTCTGAATATTGCAGGTGAACTCTTTGGAATTGGATCATTTAACACACTCAGGCTTTGTGACAAAACAGGGGTAACTGTAATGAATAATCATCCCAGGTTGAGAATCTTGACAAGAACAATTCAAGATCATGATTAACCCATTCGCTCCTGAGCTATTTTGAGTTTTTTAGCGATTTTCTGGACCTAATCACGTCGTAGGAAATTTCGATTCCATATAAGGGGTTTCCATGGAAATCTTGACAGTTCTGAATGCCTGTGGGCTCGCGTCTTCATGTGTGCTGCCTTTCTTCTTGGGAGTTCGTAGGGGCTAGTAGTAATCACTACTCGAAAAGGCCAATTTTGCATTTTTAGAGTGTTTATAGCCATTATTCACCACAGAAGCCCCCAGGACAGCATCATTAAGCTTGACTGGTGTGGTAGAGACCGTTCTCCTGGAAGAAATCAGGAGTTTAGATATGAATTCACGATCACATTTCGACGTTGCCGTTTGGAAATTCAAAATGGCGGACTCAATTGTGAAATCGTCTCTCTGGTCTTTCTGTGTTGGATTCCAGGACCTACAAAGGCATTTTTGGCGACTTTGGACTTGTAAAGAATGCAACCGGTGCAATATTTTACCTGTAGGACCGAGTGGCTCGACACTCTATATATTCTTAAAAAACAGAGATTCGGGGAGATCTATGCCGAAATTCCCGGATGTTTCTCGGCATCCTTTTCGGGCGTGCAGAAGGAAAACACGTGTTAGCGAAAGTGGTCCTAAGGAAATGGCTATTGTTCGGCGAGTTAAGGAAAAGAGAGGGCAAAATTCACGACGATATCAAGAAGAGAGATGGAAGTTTGCTGAGAAAGTGGCATTTTGTTTCGCAAGGATGTATTTTGGAAGAAAATCCAAGTCAAATGTCGGTCATTTTCGAGGTGTAAAATTGCGTCAAAAACACGCATTTTTGATTTTTATGGCAAACAAATTGAACTAATGCCCAGAAATCGGACCTGTAAGTCAGTTTACTTGAGGTTAAAATATGAAGAGTTATCTAGTTGTCACTAATAACTGGCCATGAGATCGATGTTACGAAAATTCAGAAAGTTAGAATTTTTCAAAGCACTATCGATGTTTACGGCCGGTTTCGGCCGGTGTAGGAGCGAATGGGTTAAGGTCATACAAGATCTGGTCATAAGATCTTTCAAGATCCTGCAAGAAATTTAACATTGTATCATCTTGCCAATATCTTGGCTATATAAGATCTTGATAAGATCTGTCATGTTCTTGCCAAGATTGTCACTCTGGAAATATGTAAACCACATGTAAATGTACATGTAGTTTTCAAAGGTATCCATGTACGTTGTACATTCATACATTAGCACACCAGCCCCAGTTTCAAACTGGTCTATCTGGGATCAGAATGAGTTATAGCATGCATTATCATCACCTGTCTTCAACTATCATCATGAAACAGTGTGTTCTCTTGACTATTATAGTGGTCATATTCTCTGGAGAAACCCAACACAGGGTCTCTATTCAACATATCCTGGTCCACTGATGGAACCCAGCTTGCAGGGGCTTGTGGGAATGGGCAGGTTATTTTTGCTCATGTCATTGAAAGGTACTGAGAATTTCTCAATTGTGTGTGTGATGTACATGTACATAGATTTTGAGAATGTAAAAGGAGTGCTATGTACACTAGGCACGTTTGCATGCAACTCGTCTCGTAATCTTTGTTGTCAGAAAAGTCACACAAAACAGTGCCCAGTGTAACTCTTTGTTGCAACAACTACTGCAAAAAATTGAGGTTACGACATGTTTTCTACATTTTGCAACAATATATCAGCAAGCATTACCTAGACAAGCGTAACACCCCTCATGCAAGTGACAATGATAGGTGACTTGCCTTGCAACACTCGCTTTTAGCAATTGCGAGACAGATTGCATGCAAATAATCACCTATTGTAACACCACCTTAAGGGCAACAACACTAGTGCGTCATGCAACCTTTGGGATGGTGAAGATAGCAGTTAGCTATGTTTTAATTTTTTGTAGACGCTTAGAGTGGAAAAACTTTGAAGTGACTGTAACTGAACGAAAGAGTATCAAGGTTCGAGATGTGATGAATGATACTAAAGAAACCTTAGGTAGGATTTAACATCATCTAAAGCTTTAATTGATCTATAATTTGTAATATAGAGTGACATGTTGGATAAGTTATGGCAACAACTTGCAGTGACTTGCGCTGCTTTGGCTTTGGCTTGACTTTGATGTTTAAAGCCTGCCAAACCTATTGCACAGTTTAACACTAATCAAAATCAATTGAAGGGCTCCCTGCAAGAACAATGTAAAGTGATCTCTGATCAAAATCTAAATTCTCCTTGCGATTCTTTGAATTTCAAAGGAGAATTTGGGTTTTGATCACAAGTCACTTACAGTTGTACATGCAGCATAGTTAATAATTAACTATGCATACACAATATTCTTACATATATATAGAGTTGCTAGTGGAATCTTGCTGATTATTATATTTGTTTGCAATAGATTTCCGTGATCGTATCATCAAGACTTCTCTTGGGTTTAATCATCTTGTTGTCGCTACTTCATCTCAGTGTTACATTTACAGGTAATTGAAGTCATCTTTCAGGCTCAGATATCCATGGGCTTTGATTCAGTAACATTTGTAGTAGGCCGGTGTTCCTACTGGAGTATAAAGCAGCCGTTACGATTCTAAGACTTCAAATAAACATGTAAAAATCAACTGACAGTATGCAGGACTTGGAGTTCACAGGTTGCCGGTTTGTAGTGATTGTGTTTTTTATTGTCTGTATAGTGTCAAGAATTGGAATACACCGATGATCTTTGATTTGAAAAATGGGAACATTACTCTCATTGTTCTTACTGAAAAGTAAGTTTGAACAGTACATTAAATTGCATTCATTTTCAGCCTTATGCAATAATATGGGTAATATGGGTAATATGCGTAATATGCATAATATGGGCAATATGCGTAATATGCGTAATATGTATAAATTTTGTGAGACTCTTAGCTGCAAATCTTAGGACCGTACACCACCCCTGATGCGCCTGTTCTTGTCCCAGGTGTTTCCTTGTTGTTGATGATGCTGGACTACAGATTTATTCATACGAAGGCCGACTAATCAGTGCACCAAAGATCCAGGGTTTAAGGACAGATGTGTTGAATGAGCAGACAGTGACTCTCAGTAATGATACTATTGCAATCAAAGATCGTAAGGATGAAAAATGTAAGCAGAGATCACTTAAACTGTTCTTGAAAACTCTTCAAATTAATCAAAATTATTCATAAAATGTTTTATACTTTTTGTCAGTGGTGTACCTGTTTGAAACTCTCAGTGGAAAACCTGTGGGTAGTGGAGAACCATTAGTACATACGGTAGGACTATTTTATCATGTTATACCAAAGGAAAGGAGGGCTCTGAGTAGTGATTCAATAGCAACGTGTGATACACCTATTTCAAAAAACGTTGGCATCTGAAATCTGAATCTGAAATCTGAGACCGAGAGGGATTGTAATGCACAATATTATTATTGTGGGTATGAGTTGCTGGAATATGCCACAACCTTTAGGCGAAGACCTGCGTTGGCGAATAGTGTGGCTACGAGTGTTTTTAGGTCACACATTCAGATTCAGATTTCAGATGCCAACGTTTTTTGAAATAGGTGTATACAATGATGTAGTTAACATGTACATCTATATTGTTGATTCTATAGCTAGAAGTTGCAGATATTGCTGTAAGTCAGTGCGGACCATCGAGTGATAGACAGCTGACAATCATAGACAAAAACGGAGACATGTACTTGGCGCCTGTGAAGCACATTGGAGCTGCTGGCAAGTTTGTAAGGCTAGGTATAGAACATTTACGCTAATATCCACACCATACCTCAAATCGTTTCTAAAGTGTACCAGAGTTGATGGATGTCTTGTTCATGTTTTCATGACCACATTTTTGGTGACAGGGACAATGATTACGACTATGGCTTGGAATGACACCACAAATATGCTGGCTGCTTTTCAAGATGGTAACTTTACTGTCTGGTATTACCCTACTGCAGTATTAGTAGACCAGGACATCTTACCAAAGACTTTACTGGAAAAGGACTCCAGGTATATATGTCATTAATGCACCTACTGTATTCCCCCCTTTAGCTTGAGCAATCAGTTTGCGAGTTGGCTGGTAATGTGACCCCCCCCCCCCCCCCCCCCCCCCCCCCCCCCCAGATTGGTCCGTCAGGCACTTGGTCGTTTAGTCAGTCAGTTAGTCCGTAATCAGTCAGTCTGCAGTCAGTTTGGCATGTGGCCAATATTAATAATTTATTTATTGTTCTTTGGAAGCGATTTTGGACAAAATCCTCAAATCATCAACTTCATTGATAATCACTGCACAATGAGGAGAGTCTGATGGATCAATGAGGAGAGCTGAGGGATCTCTCTCTGCAATACCATGTAAGTACTTATTCACTTATGATGATGATTATGATTGATAATCACTGCACAATGAGGAGAGCTGATGGATCTCTCTGTAATACCATGTAAGTACTTATTCACTTATGATGATGATTATGATTTATTCACTTATGATAAACACTGCACAATGAGGAG
>JAUJYZ010000422.1:57500-77233 GCA_033675265.1 Actinostola sp. cb2023 | reverse complement strand
ATCGGAGCGAGGCCAACGGTGACCTTGCGCGCAATGATAGAGACATGTGAATAATTGTCGAAGGTGTCAAAAAAGGTCTCTATCATTGCAAGGTTACGGTTGGTCTCGCTTCAAGATGGCGCAGGGAACTGTGAAGGGAACTATTTTACCAATTTTACCAAAACATAACAACGGTACGAAATATTGCTACCTCAATAATAATTTATAAATAATTTAATATTTATATTAAATTACATTGCGCGTGTTACATAGGAAGATGCTCACACGCGCATTACAAGATGTCACACTAATTACAATAACACTAATATCTCGTTTTAGATCCCTTCAATCAAATCTTGTAAGAGACGACACCTGGCAGCATTTTCTCATCACCTGGGAAGGATTAACAAACGGAAAAATAGTCCTTTACAAAAATGGAAACAGGGAGTCACAGCAGACACAACATCAGAAACACGAAACGGTCGCAATAGGTGGTAAAATGTATTTGGGTCAAAAGCACGATGGGTTTGATTCCACTAAGGTCATTAAAGGAAGCATTGCAGATTTTCATATGTGGGCAAATGCAGTCACAGCAGGCAAGGCCGCAGAAATATCTGCATGGAAGTGTCAAACCATTTCACAACATTCGAAAGGGGACATCCTGGCTTGGGAGACTATCTTAAATTCACCGGTCAACGGACAAGTTTCAAAAACATGCCCTGCAACTTGCCATCCTTAGAGAGTAGTTCACAGAAGTTCATCCCTTCGTAGTTTATACTTTAACTTTAATATTTCACGCAAGTCAAGAATTTGCGGTAGAATCATTTCGTCCTAACAAGAACCTCATCAGTCCGCTAGACATACTGGATACTGAGACTAGTTTCATCCTAACAAGAACATCATCAGTCCGCTAGACATACTGGGTACTGAGACTAGTTTAATCCTAACAAGAACCTCATCAGTTCACTGCACATATACTGGATACTGTGACTAGTTTCATCCTAACAAGAACCTCATCAGTTCACTGACTGCACATATACTGGGTACTGAGACTAGTTTCATCCTAACAAGAACCTCGTCAGTCCGCTAAACATACTGGATACTGTGACTAGTTTCATCCTAACAAGAACCTGATCAGTTCGCTACACATATACTGGATACTGAGCCTAGTTTCATCCTAACAAGAACCTCATCAGTTCACTGCACATATACTGGGTACTGAGACTAGTTTCATCCTAACAAGAACCTCGTCAGTCCGCTAAACATACTGGATACTGTGACTAGTTTCATCCTAACAAGAACCTCATCAGTTCGCTAAACATACTGGATACTGAGCCTAGTTTCATCCTAACAAGAACATCATCAGTTCGCTAAACATACTGGATACTGTGACTAGTTTCATCCTAACAAGAACCTCATCAGTCCGCTAAACATACTGGATACTGAGCCTAGTTTCATCCTAACAAGAACCACCTCATCAGTCCGCTACATATACTGGATACTGAGCCTAGTTTCATCCTAACAAGAACCTCATCAGTTCGCTACACATACTGGATACTGAGCCTAGTTTCATCCTAACAAGAACCTCATCAGTCCGCTACATATACTGGATACTGAGCCTAGTTTCATCCTAACAAGAACCTCATCAGTCCGCTACATATACTGGATACTGAGCCTAGTTTCATCCTAACAAGGACCTCATCAGTCCACTACACATATACTGGATACTGAGCCTAGTTTCATCCTAACAAGAACCTCATCAGTCCGCTAAACATACTGGATACTGAGCCTAGTTTCATCCTAACAAGAACCACCTCATCAGTCCGCTACATATACTGGATACTGAGCCTAGTTTCATCCTAACAAGAACCTCGTCAGTCCGCTAAACATACTGGATACGTACTGTGACTAGTTTCATCCTAACAAGAACCTCATCATTCCGCTACACATATACTGGATACTGAGCGTAGTTTCATCCTAACAAGAACCTCATCAGTTCGCTACATATACTGGATACTGAGACTAGTTTCATCCTAACACTGAAGAACCTCATCAGTCCGCTACATATACTAGATACTGAGACTAGTTTCATCCTAACAAGAACCTCATCAGTTCGCTACATATACTGGATACTGAGACTAGTTTCATCCTAACAAGAACCACCTCATCAGTCCGCTACATATACTAGATACTGAGACCAGTTTCATCCTAACAAGAACCTCATCAGTTCGCTACATATACTGGATACTGAGACTAGTTTCATCCTAACAAGAACCTCATCAGTTCGCTACATATACTGGATACTGAGACTAGTTTCATCCTAACAAGAACCTCATCAGTCCGCTACATATACTGGATACTGAGACTAGTTTCATCCTAACAAGAACCTCATCAGTCCGCTACACATACTGCGTACTCTAGTAGTTACGCATATGACTGGGCTCTGAAAACATTAGCACGCGCACTAGCTGATGAATCTCAACGGCCGACTAATCGCACAGCAAGATTACAAAATTGATCAAGGTATAATGATAATTGGTAGAGCAATATATGCAACAAAATATTGAACACGATAACAGCACATCCAAAAAGAGGGCAACTCATCCAACGACATTAGAAGACACCAACAAAAATGACAACAAATCCAACATTCACAGATCTAACAGGATGGCAACACGTTCGATAAAACTATCGGCAGCACATGTACTACTGACATGTACACCCAACCAGATGACAACACATATCCGTCAAGATACTGAACAATATACATTAACTTTGAAGACGCTGTAATCAGGCATGATATAATATAAGGAGTTGTCTCTGATTAAATTAAAGTGATGGAATTCAGCAAGTTGACTATGAAGGTTGTAGCATCAACTGAAAGTTAACGTCCAAGTAGTAAAATACCACCGCTTGAATTGAACCAGAGCCAACTATTTCTTCTTATAACAACATACACCTGTTTCAATAAAGGTTGTCGAGGACATCCGTCCATAGGCAATAGGTTATAGGTCGTTCCAAGATCGAACTGCATTGTAGTAGCAGCTTGAATGGCATGATATGTATGCCAGAAATCGTATTCCATAAAATTCGATTCAAAATGTGTCTTGGCCTGTTGACATGGAAATAGGTACGATATCGTACAGCCTTTCATACCGTTTTAGCCATTCAATCTCTTACCATAATGCAGTTCGGTCTTGGGACGACCTATAACCTATTGACTGATGTCCTCGACAACCTTTATTGAAAATGTGTACGTGTTATACCATGCAGCAAGATGACAAGCAACACATCGTACATAAAACTATGGGCACACATTGAACAACATGTCAACACATTCAATAAGAAGCTAACATGGCAGACCTATAAGGAAGTTGGACGAAGAAAGTAAATACTCCAAATATATATATTTTGAAAATCACTTCAATATGAAGTGAATATTGGTGTGGTTCAGTGTGATGTGAATTGAGCTTCGCATTACTGAGTTATAGAGGTTTTATGATATGCTAATTTGGTGACGTCAAAGGAGGCATTTGCTTAAATAAATGTCTTTCAAGTATAGCGCTCTGAACTAAAATAGCCAAAAAAGTATATGGCATTATGAAATGATCAAAACACATGAAAACTAGAAACATTTCTGTAATTTCAAAATGCCAGTTATTTGTTCTATGTTGACGTCATTTCAATTACATTTTGAGCCTTCAAACCCGAATAACTCACAGATGCAAAGCCCCAAATCACAAAGTATCAAATCCTGCAACTATTCACCATTCATAGAATACATTTTCATGATAAACAATTTGGCTGTATGGATAGGTACTAAGTATAGACTAATGGCACATTGTACCTTATTCGTACTTAATTTCGCGAGGCTTAAAAGTTCGCGATTTTTGCGATTTTAAAAAGATCGCCAAATTAGAGCCTCGCGAAAAAAGAGGCTCGCGGACTTTAAACACGCGAAATATAATCCCCAGAGAAAAAAATACGTATCGAAACCATTTAATCAACATGAACAATAAACGTTATTTAATACGAAATTGGTTTTTAAAACGACTTATTCAACAACATAATATATACTACCATTTGCAACTGAGCAACCGTATAGCGTAAATTTGCTTGTCTGTTTTAACCGTACAAGTTTAAAACGTCTAGTTAGTCTGTTGTTGACACCGCTTTCGCAAAATTAAATGCTCTTTTCTTCATTTTCTCTTATCGAAATCGCGAAAATAAAGCCTCGCGAAATGCTGTCTTAAGGTGGTTCCAGCATAATGAATGACTGGTTTGCCGTATTTTTTAACTCGCTCGCTCCGCGTCAATATTGCTTGGATTTTATTATGCTTAACACAAATACTAATTCAACTATTCTGCTTTTGGAAGGTTTATTCAAAATTGTGTCGTTTGAATATCAGCTGGCATTCACAAACGCGGCTTACAATGATAATTTTGAATACACCATTGAAAGGCAGAATAGTTGAATTAGTATTTGTGTTAAGGTACCAGGGGACCTTCGTGACCACTGTTCACTGAAAGCCGCGTAGCGCGCTAACCACTCGTCCAACATGTATAAAAGTGTACATTTTCTTAAAGCTGAATAAATGCAGATTCTAAATTTGCTGGAGATTATTTCCTATTTGGCAAATATTTTTTTGTTATTGCACATTTTAGAAAATTCGACCGGCTTTGTTCAAAGAGAATTGTGCACGCGGGAATTCAATCGATTTCTAAACGAAAAGTGCCATTGTAATGAGCACACTTTGTTCTAAAAAACCGTGTCTGTTAAAAAATCGATTGAATTCCCGCATGCACAATTCTCTTTGAACAAGGCCGGTCGAATTTTCTAAAATGTGCAATAACAAAAAATATTTACAAAATAGGAAATAATCTCCGGCATATTTAGAATCTGCATTTATTCAGCTTTAAGAAAATGTATACTTTTGTACATGTTGGACGAGTGGTTAGCGTGCTACGCGGCTTTCAGTGAACAGTGATCACGAAGGTCCCCTGGTACCTTAAGGTATCAGGGTACCCCAAACGACCATCATGCACGCAACACGCTCTAGCGCGTACTCGTTACGTTAAAACCTCTATAAAGTATACATTTTCTGAAAGCTGAATAAATGCAGAATTCAATAAAACAATTAGTTTTTAGAACAAAAACAGTATATTTGAAATAGGTAAAAAAGTTCAGATTTTCACATCACTATCATCGCCGAGGTCCCATACAGCCGCAATTTATCGGAAATCCTCGACTAATACCTTTATAAGCTCATGAGATATAGCTTACAAAAAAGGTGTCTCCGTTTATCGATAAATTAACCCGTTGCGTTTTTATACGGTCCTAAACTTCGAGCTCTGCAAAACTGGAAAACACTTTACAAAGCAAGTTATAACTTTCGAAGGAAATTGAATATTAAAATTCGGAGAAACTTTTTTTGAAGAATATATATTTGACAAAGTGTCTACCAAATTTCAGCTAAATCGGATAAAATTCCTTTGAACCGGAACTCAAAATGTGCGCTTGATTCATGGCTATTTTGTTTCCGAAATAAAGGCAAAAGAGTTTTCAAGTCAATTGGCGCCTTTGTTTACACAAGCGTGGATAATCCACCACAAATATGTGATCCAATACCTGATGACATATGAATGGCATTCATAAGTAGATCGCCTTACAGTACGTAGCGTTCGTAACACAACGAGGCAGGAAAACAAAGTTACTGCTGGCGGAAAATACGAGCATTTTGACCGTGAGTGGTTTGGCATCGTTGTTTTGAGTGAGCAGTTACGATTTTTGGATACTTTCTTCGCATCTGAATCTTTGTGGAAAGTCTGTTGCGTGATTACTGTTGACAGCTTGCTTGTCAACATCTTTTTACATCAAATGAAACCAAAATCCGTTTTTTGATTCTAACTTTTTAGAAAAAATATATTTTTAGATTCTGTTTTTTGGAGATGATAGATAATATTCAATTAGATTTGATTGTCAAAAAAAATCAAAACCGGTGGTTTGAAAGGTTTTTTGGGGTACCCTGATACCTTAAGCACAATAAAATCCAAGCAATATTGACGCGGAGCGAGCGAGTTAAAAAATACGGCAAACCGGTCATTCATTATGCGGGAACCACCTTAACAAAATCGCGACATTAAGTACGCGCGAAATTAAGTACGAATAAGGTATATAGTATTCCTCGATCACTGTGTAAGTGTACTGATCGAACATATTTGAAAATGGCTCTTCAATATAAATTCAATTGTGTTAAAATGACATATGACGTCAAAAACAGCATCAAATGAAAGTGGACCTTGGATTTCAAGAACTTGCAAAGGTTATAGTTGCATATTTGACCTAAAATGACTTTCAGCCAGAAAATGTAGCCCGGTTTGGTGTGGTCTGTTACAAGGTTTTGTGTAGAGGTGCCAGTCATGATAGAAGTGTTTTAGCTGCACACACACACGCAAACATGGTGTTTAGGAGCTCATTTTAATTCAGTAGGCCACCGTCCCCCTCTGTTCAATCAATAGGAGTGTACGTTCAAATATTACTGGACAGGTACTTAGCAGTGACCTAGAGACATGGTGTTTAGGAGCTCATTTTAGTTCAGTAGGCCACCGTCCCCCTCTGTTCAATCAATAGGAGTGTACGTTCAAATATTACTGGACAGGTACTTAGCAGTGATCTAGAGACATGGTGTTTAGGAGCTCATTTTAGTTCAGTAGGCCACCGTCCCCCTCTGTTCAATCAATAGGAGTGTACGTTCAAATATTACTGGACAGGTACTTAGCAGTGACCTAGAGACATGGTGTTTAGGAGCTCATTTTAGTTCAGTAGGGCCCCGTCCCCCTCTGTTCAATCAATAGGAGTGTCGTTCAAATATTACTGGACAGGTACTTAGCAGTGACCTAGAGACATGGTGTTTTCGCTAAGCTATAGAGAGTCCATGGCCAAACCTCTATCATTTCTGTATGAGTAAATGTAGCTGTTTCAGTTGTTCCCTGCCCCTGGCAGAAGTCGGTTCGAATAACGCTTCACTTATCGATTGATTGATTTGATTGAATTAATTAATTAAACAGGATTAAATTCTTGATTAAGTTCTACAATGTGACTCCGAAATAAGAGACTGGGCTTCTTGTGGTTTATGCTCGCGCATGCGCACACACTATTCAGCACTCTCACTGCTGCGTGCAATGTAACACGGGATACCCGTTAGTGTGAAATTGCACGCACGAAAGCGTGATTTATTCAGTGCAATATGAAAGTTCAGAAACTATCAGTAACAATCATCGAAGTTTCTACAGCTTATTTTCTTATTTATCATATAAATTGAGTTAAGCTAGTGATATTCTACGGTGGCGTATAAGGGCCAAACGTTGCACGGCAATTATGGCGCGATACGTTTTGCTATCAGGCGATAACATGTTTTATTATTTATTAAGCTGTCACAAATTGAGTTAAGCTAGTGATATTCTACGGTGGCGTATAAGGGCCAAACGTTGCACGGCAATTATGGCGCGATACGTTTTGCTATCAGGCGATAGCATTATAGGTGGATGATTATCTAACTTTTAAAATTGCTCATCAATTGCAACTTCGTGCGATAAAGCAACTTATCTTATATAGAGTCGTTTTCGTATGAGTAAGAAACCTACGGCACGGAGTTACAGTCACGGTACGGAATCGAAGACATCTATTCAACCAATCACAGCGCGCAAAATCATTGCTCAACCAATCAGAGTGCTTGGAGACGACACGGTCACCGCACGAACCGTATCGTAACTACTTCCCACTCATATGAAAATGCTCATGCCGTGCGGTGTCCAAGCATTCTGATTGGTTGAGCAATGATTTTGCGCGCTGTGATTGGTTGAATAGATGTCTTCGATTCCGTACGGTGACCGTAACTCCGTGCCGTAGGTTTCCCACTCATACGAAAACGACCATATAAGCCACCGTACTACGTTTTTGGATACTATTTAAAGTTAGTTACTTATATTTATACAAACCATGCTACAAACCATGCTATTAGCGATACTAATACCAATACAAACCATGCTATTAACGATAATAATACCACTACAAACCATGCTATTAACGATACTTATACCACTACAAACCATGCTATTAACGATACTTATAATAATACCACTACAAACCATGCTATTAACGATACTTATACCACTACAAACCATGCTATTAACGATACTTATTCCGTGCGACCATGTGATTTATGTTGGGGTTAAGTGGATTACTTGATACATACTGCGCATGTCAGTTCTCGTTCGTTAGCGTACGGTCCGCATGGTAGCGAGCCACAGGCTGATTCCACTGGATACAACAGAGCACCATCTTTGTTACTATGACTTGCAGGTACAGGGTCTGCTTTCTTATCGACACAGATGTAATCCATTGGGTGAACGTGTTTATAGTATTCAGTCATCAGGTACCCGTAGTACTCCCGGTGCCAACCCGCGGGACATTTGTAGGTCCCGGGAATCATCAGCTTAGCGCTGCGGGTCTTGACGTGACAGACAGCGCAAGGGGCATCGTGATTATGAAGGGTTTTGCCGAAGAGAGTCTTTCCCGAGCCGTATTCATATACTTCATACTCAGTACCATACACTCTTCCGCTATACTGCCAACCTTTTAAGGTGTTCAGATAGTCGAGTTTTTCAGTCATACACAAGTAGTTGACCCCTCCCCCTGGGTGACTGTAGTGCTCTCCTCCAATACGGCCTGAAAAGGGAAATGGACGTTAGTCTGAGATTAAGCGTCTGATCTGTTGGGAATTGCAATGTTAAAGTAGACCTCAACAATTTGTTCAATTTATTCAAATAATGTTGCATAGTGTCATGTCCCGTGTCCCTTTTCGTACTTTACTAATACCACAGCTAGCCCGACGTAATGTGTCCCCGGTTATAAGGTCCCTTAATTTACTCCTCCCCATACGGGGTACCGTATAAAGGAAACAATAATTAGGCAATAGATTAGGTGTACGAAGCAGAGGAGATTTTTTCTGAGCACATTCGCGTTTCAAAGCTTTTACTGTTATTGTTGCATGAACACTGGTTAAATAGAACGGATTTCATACGTTTTTTCCTCCCTTTTATAAGCCCTCCCGGTTATAAGCTCCCCCGGTTATAAGCCCACCACAAAATCCTTACGAAGTTATATAATCCCAGGGCTTATAACCGGGATTCTACGGTATGTGTTTGTGACGTGATGTAATATTGTACCAGTATCCTACAGAGACGATTAGTTCTCATACTCATTAATTATTCATGAGGTAACCAGCCAATCAAATGTGCAGAATCAGCCACGTGATGTAACTGGAAAGTATGGAAAGTACTGGCGAGAGTAACTGGAAATTTTTACTTATCATGAGGGACAATTAGAACTAATCGTCCCTCATGACTACACGAGTTCTTATCCCTCATATAACAATCATCGGGATCTTGGACAGAGTAGAGGTAATACCACTGTCCGAATTCGCTACAATCTGAAAGCAGGCTCTACTCCATGCTACTCAAGAGCCCAACACATGTGGGATACGATGTCCTCGACTCTGCGCATGAGCAGAGCATATGCAAAGACCGGAATTCTTGGTTTTCCGGGCTAAAATCGTGGAACTCTGACTTTCTTTATTGCCTTTAGGTCATTGCATGTAATAATTAATGATAATGAAAAATCGTTCCAAAGCCTCGAATTCGGACTAGACGGGGTTTCTAGTCCTCATTCTCGCATTTGAAACAAACAATACTTCTAATCGTCCCTCATGATAAGTACTGGGGAGAGCAACTGGACATTGTTCCAGTAACTGGAGAAAAAGATTTCCAGTTACTGGAAAAATTTCCAGTTACTCTCGCCAGTACTTTCCGTACTTTCCAGTTACATCACGTGGCATTATTCTGCGCATTTAAGAATTATGCAGAGTGCCATTGAGCATCATTTGAAGTAGAATAATTATTCTGTGAGTATAGTATTTACTGTAAATATCCAGGGAATTTCACGGCTCGTGGCAAATCCTCAACACGAAGGTCATTTTCTTACGACAGCAGGACAAGTGATCCCAAAACTACACCGGCTGTACGTTCAAGTACTACTCAAAAGAACAATCAGCACCGGTAAAAAAGCCACGTTGGGCTTTTGTCTGTGATTGAGAATAAAGGACTTTTGTACAAAGTGTCAGTGAGCTAGTTTGCTGTTTGCATGTGCTCAATCGTTCATTGCGCACTACTCATCACGTGATATTTTGCTATGAATATTAAAATCGTTGTTTATGTTTTCCGGTATCAGGAAGGAGTGTAAATTTCAAAATGGATATAATTAAGTGGTAATTGAACTGTACGCGGTCGTGCGATTTTGTAATCGCGCGTTTGATTTCAGACCAAATTGCACTACACTCAGTTCAATTACCATTGTGAATTAGTTAATAAATATGATAAGTGCAGATTATAACCAACTCGGCTAGCGAAGAACCAACCAGAGAGGTAGTATCAGTCAAACTTCTAAGTTTGCGCGGCCCTCTGTTAAGCGGTCACTTTCACTGAAATTCCCATAACGGTCCCCATACTTACTGTAAACTAGACCTTTATTAAGCTGTCACCTCTATTAAGCGGTCAGTTAGCTATTTCCCGAGGGTAATAATAATAATAATAATAATAATAATAATAATAATAATAATAATAATAATAATAATAATAATAACAATAATAACAATAATAATAATAATTTATGCTGATAAAGAAACTAGTATGATGAGTATATACAGAACAAATGTTCGGAAAAAATCAGACGCCTCGAGCGGGATTCGAACCACGACACCCCGATTTCATGACAGGTGCTCTACCCACTGAGCTACCGAGGCAACTACAGTGGCGTGGAGTTCAAATTAGCTCAAAGACGCTGATTTTAACCGAACATTTGCTCCCAGGCCTCACGGAACTGGGAATTGCTTCTGTAATGACGTACAAACCGCATCACGCAGTCACAGTAGTCATATCAGTAAAGCACATTAATGACTTAAAAGTGCATCACGCAGTCACATTAATAAATCAGAATAACTGATAATTTAATAATAATTTATTCACTTATATTGCGCAAATATCAACCCTAAAATTTTCAGATGCGCATTACAATAAATACCTTAGAATAATTACCGCTTAATAAATAAGTTGGTAATCTGATTTCAAATGACCACATGTACATACACTTTCTTGTATCTAAAGATACGACAGAGACGGTTTACCTTTGTAGACCAAATGAGCACCAGCACGACAAGTGGTTTTCCCCCATCGTACGTACGTGACTCCTCCACCATTAATTCCAGGGGGACCTCTTTTGCCATTGTTTCCTGGATTTCCTTTAGGTCCCTTTGATCCTGCGCAGTGGTCAATTTGGAAAAGATGCATGTAAATAAAAATGTTTATGATGGCGATGGTAAGAAGATGATGATTCAGCATGTTATGCATTTTTTTTTTCAGATTTATGAAATACTACATTTTCCAAATATCTTCTTCCAGTTTTTACCCATGCATTTGATGTTTGGACATAAAGTGACAATTGGGGAGGTCAACATTTCAAGCTTAAACAAATTGAATTTTGGTGGTCACGTAACCTCAAGGCGAAGAAAATAGAAATTTGAAAATGGGGTGACGGCATTCCAAAAATCGTTTGATGTGAAATTGTCATGTATTACTTGCTTAACAAGACTGCACTTGGAATGGATGTCCTTAGTTTTGTTTTCACAAGAAAAATGAAAATATGTAAATACTTGACTTGGTCACGTGGCCTGTTTTGCTGATTAATTCGTTTGCAAAATTAAAAGAAAATCGTCCATTCCAAACGCGGTCTTGTTAAGCACGTTATACGTGACAAGTTCACATAACTAGAGACGCCCTAGATACGTCCTAGATACTCCCTAGATACAACCTAGATACGCCCTAGATACGTCCTAAATACGCCCTAGATACGTCCTAGATACACCCCAGATACGCCCTAGATACACCCTAGAGACGCCCTAGATACACCATAGACACGCCCTAGATAGATACACCCAAGAGACGCCCTAGATACGCCCTCGATACGCCCTAGATACACCCAAGAGACGCCCTAGATACGCCCTCGATACGCCCTCGATACGTCCTAGATACGCCCTCGATACGCCCTAGATACACCCAAGAGACGCCCTAGATACGCCCTCGATACGCCCTCGAAACGTCCTAGATACGCCCTCGATACGCCTTAGATGCACCAAGAGACGCCCTAGATACGCCCTAGATACGGCCTAGATGCACCCAAAAGACGCCCTAGATACGCCCTAGATGCAAGAGGTGATGACGGCGATTCTGAAAGTGTCGACAGACTTATGGTTGTGGTGATAATGTTGGTCGTACTGTTAAATATTATTAATATAATGCTTTAATAATAATGATGATGATGAAGATCATAGTATTAGTGATATGATGACGATGTTGATGATAAATGTCTGGCCACAGTTACCTGGTGTTCCTGGTTTACCGTTTTTCCCGGGGGATCCATTGTGACCAGGCTGTCCTAGAGAAAAAAACAATGGAAAACAATAGAGTTAATGATATAACAAATGAAATAATAAATGTACAATACTGATCATTAAGGGCAATCGTCACCAAACCACACCGTCTCAATATTCCCATGGAGACTGCGGACAAGTTATGATTTTACTTACCAGGCTTTCCAGGCTGTCCAGGATGTCCAGGCTTTCCAGGCTTCCCAGGCATTCCAGGCTTCGCAGGCTTTCCAGGCTTTCCAGGCAAATCAGGCTTCCCAGGCATCCCAGGCTTTCCAGGGGGACCTCTTTGGCCATTGTTCCCTGGATTTCCTTTAGGTCCCTTTGATCCTGCACAGTGGTCAATTTCAAAAAAGATGTATGTAAATAAAAATGTTGATATGACGGTTATGGTAGAAGATGATCACGAAGCCTGATGATGATGATGATGATGCCTGATGATGATCATTATCATAAGAAGAATGATGTCCCTGGCTCGAATATAAGGATTTGTCAAGGGGGCATTTCATCGAGGATTGAAACTATGGGGTTCTGAGTTATCAATTAGGGTGTTTGGACGAACTCCCTAGATACATCCTCGATACGTTCTAGATACGTTCTAGATACGCCCTCGATACACCCTCGATACACCCTAGAGATGCCCTCGATACACCCTAGATACGTTCTAGATACACCCTCGATATGCCCTCGATACACCCTAGAGATGCCCTCGATACACCCTAGATACGTTCTAGATACGCCCTCGATACACCCTCGATACACCCTAGAGACGCCCTAGATACACCCTAGATACGTTCTAGATACGTTCTAGATACGCCCTCGATACACCCTCGATACACCCTAGAGATGCCCTCGATACACCCTAGATACGTTCTAGATACGCCCTCGATACGCCCTCGATACACCCTAGAGACGCCCTAGATACACCCTAGATACGTTCTAGATACGCCCTCGATACACCCTAGATACACCCTATATACGTTCTAGATACGCCATCGACACACCCTAAAGGCGCCCTAGATACACCATATATACGTTCTAGATACGTCCTAGATAAGCCCAAGATACGTAGTTCTAGATACACCCTCGATACGTTCTAGATACGCCCTCGATACGCCCTCGATGCACTCTATATACGTTCTAGATACGCCATCGACACACCCTAAAGGCGCCCTAGATACACCATATATACGTTCTAGATACGTCCTAGATACGCCCTAGAGACGTCCTAGATAAGCCCAAGATACGTAGTTCTAGATACACCCTAGATACGTTCTAGATACGCCCTCGATACACCCTGGATACACCCTATATACGTTCTAGATACGCCATCGACACACCCTAAAGGCGCCCTAGATACACCATATATACGTTCTAGATACGTCCTAGATACGCCCTAGAGACGTCCTAGATAAGCCCAAGATACGTAGTTCTAGATACATCCTAGATACATCCTAGATACGTTCTAGATACGCCCTAGATACATCCTAGATACGTCCTAGATAAGCCCAAGATACGTAGTTCTAGATACATCCTAGATACGTTCTAGATACATCCTAGATACGTTCCAGAAACATCCTAGATGCGTTCGAGATACGTCCTAGATACGCCCTAGATACGTCCTAGATACGCCCTAGATACGTAGTTCTAGATACGCCCTACAGTAGATACGTAGTTCTAGATACATCCTAGATACACCCTACATACACCCTAGATACGCCCTCGATACGCCCTAGATACATCCTAGATACACCCTAGATACGTAGTTCTATATTAGGGTGTGCCATCGACACACCCTGAAGGCGCCCTAGATACACCATATATACGTTCTAGATACGTCCTAGATACGCCCTAGAGACGTCCTAGATAAGCCCAAGATACGTAGTTCTAGATACACCCTCGATACGTTCTAGATACGCCCTCGATACACCCTGGATACACCCTATATACGTTCTAGATACGCCATCGACACACCCTAAAGGCGCCCTAGATACACCATATATACGTTCTAGATACGTCCTAGATACGCCCTAGAGACGTCCTAGATAAGCCCAAGATACGTAGTTCTAGATACATCCTAGATACATCCTAGATACGTTCTAGATACGCCCTAGATACATCCTAGATACGTCCTAGATAAGCCCAAGATACGTAGTTCTAGATACATCCTAGATACGTTCTAGATACATCCTAGATACGTAGTTCTAGATACATCCTAGATACGTTCTAGATACATCCTAGATACGTTCCAGAAACATCCTAGATGCGTTCGAGATACGTCCTAGAAACATCCTAGATACGTCCTAGATAAGCCCAAGATACGTAGTTCTAGATACATCCTAGATACGTTCTAGATACATCCTAGATACGCCCTAGATACGTCCTAGATACGCCCTAGATACGTAGTTCTAGATACGCCCTACAGTAGATACGTAGTTCCAGATACATCCTAGATACGCCCTCGATACGCCCTAGATACATCCTAGATACGCCCTAGATACGTAGTTCTAGATACATCCTAGAGACGTTCTAGATACACCCTAGATACATCCTAGATACACCCTAGATACACCCTAGATACGCCCTCGATACGCCCTAGATACATCCTAGATACGCCCTAGATACGTAGTTCTAGATACATCCTAGATACGTTTTAGATACACCCTAGATACATCCTAGATACATCCTAGATACACCCTAGATACACCCTAGATACGCCCTCGATACGCCCTAGATACATCCTAGATACGCCCTAGATACGTAGTTCTAGATACATCCTAGATACACCCTAGAAACATCCTAGATACATCCTAGATACACCCTAGATACATCCTAGATACGCCCTAGATACATCCTAGATACGCCCTCGATACATCCTAGATACATCCTAGATACATCCTAGATACGTCCTAGATACGTCCTAGATACGTCCTAGATACGTCCTAGATACATCCTAGATACGGAGTTCTATATACATCCTAGATACACCCTAGATACATCCTAGATACATCCTAGATACATCCTAGATACGCCCTAGATACGTCCTAGATACGCCCTAGATACGTAGTTCTAGATACGCCCTACAGTAGATACGTAGTTCCAGATACATCCTAGATACGCCCTCGATACGCCCTAGATACATCCTAGATACGCCCTAGATACGTAGTTCTAGATACATCCTAGAGACGTTCTAGATACACCCTAGATACATCCTAGATACACCCTAGATACACCCTAGATACGCCCTCGATACGCCCTAGATACATCCTAGATACGCCCTAGATACGTAGTTCTAGATACATCCTAGATACGTTTTAGATACACCCTAGATACATCCTAGATACATCCTAGATACACCCTAGATACACCCTAGATACGCCCTCGATACGCCCTAGATACATCCTAGATACGCCCTAGATACGTAGTTCTAGATACATCCTAGATACACCCTAGAAACATCCTAGATACATCCTAGATACACCCTAGATACATCCTAGATACGCCCTAGATACATCCTAGATACGCCCTCGATACATCCTAGATACATCCTAGATACATCCTAGATACGTCCTAGATACGTCCTAGATACGTCCTAGATACGTCCTAGATACATCCTAGATACGGAGTTCTATATACATCCTAGATACACCCTAGATACATCCTAGATACATCCTAGATACTTCCTAGATACGTCCTAGATACGCTCTCGATACATCCTAGATACATCGTAGATACACCCTAGATACACCCTAGAAACATCCTAGATACACCCTCGATACGTAGTTCTATATACATCCTAGATACACCCTAGATACACCCTAGATACGCCCTCGATACGCCCTAGATACATCCTAGATACGCCCTAGATACACCCTAGAAACATCCTAGATACGCCCTAGATACATCCTAGATACATCCTAGAGACACCCTAGATACGTAGTTCTATATACATCCTAGATACACCCTAGAAACATCCTAGATACATCCTAGATACACCCTAGATACATCCTAGATACGTCCTAGATACGCCCTAGATACATCCTAGATACGCCCTAGAAACATCCTAGATACATCCTAGATACACCCTAGATACATCCTAGATACGTCCTAGATACGTCCTAGATACATCCTAGATACACCCTCGATACGTAGTTCTAGATACATCCTAGATACGCCCTCGATACATCCTAGATACGTCATAGATACACCCTAGATACATCCTAGAAACGTCCTAGATACACCCTAGATACACCCTAGAAACATCCTAGATACATCCTAGATACACCCTAGATACATCCTAGATACGTCCTAGATACACCCTAGATACGTAGTTCTATATACATCCTAGATACACCTAGAAACATCCTAGATACATCCTAGATACACCCTAGATACATCCTAGATACGTCCTAGATACGCCCTAGATACATCCTAGATACGCCCTAGAAACATCCTAGATACATCCTAGATACACCCTAGATACATCCTAGATACGTCCTAGATACGTCCTAGATACATCCTAGATACACCCTCGATACGTAGTTCTAGATACATCCTAGATACGCCCTCGATACATCCTAGATACGTCCTAGATACACCCTAGATACATCCTAGATACGTCCTAGATACACCCTAGATACATCCTAGATACGCTCTAGATACATCCTAGATACGCCCTCGATACATCCTAGATACATCCTAGATACATCCTAGATACGTCCTAGATACGTCCTAGATACGTCCTAGATACGTCCTAGATACATCCTAGATACGGAGTTCTATATACATCCTAGATACACCCTAGATACATCCTAGATACATCCTAGATACATCCTAGATACGTCCTAGATACGCCCTCGATACATCCTAGATACATCCTAGATACACCCTAGATACACCCTAGAAACATCCTAGATACACCCTCGATACGTAGTTCTATATACATCCTAGATACACCCTAGATACACCCTAGATACGCCCTCGATACGCCCTAGATACATCCTAGATACGCCCTAGAAACACCCTAGAAACATCCTAGATACGCCCTAGATACATCCTAGATACATCCTAGATACACCCTAGATACGTAGTTCTATATACATCCTAGATACACCCTAGAAACATCCTAGATACATCCTAGATACACCCTAGATACATCGTAGATACGTCCTAGATACGCCCTAGATACATCCTAGATACGCCCTAGAAACATCCTAGATACATCCTAGATACACCCTAGATACATCCTAGATACGTCCTAGATACACCCTAGATACATCCTAGATACGTCCTAGATACACCCTAGATACGTAGTTCTATATACATCCTAGATACACCCTAGAAACATCCTAGATACATCCTAGATACACCCTAGATACATCCTAGATACGTCCTAGATACGCCCTAGATACATCCTAGATACGCCCTAGAAACATCCTAGATACATCCTAGATACACCCTAGATACATCCTAGATACGTCCTAGATACGTCCTAGATACATCCTAGATACACCCTCGATACGTAGTTCTAGATACATCCTAGATACGCCCTCGATACATCCTAGATACGTCCTAGATACACCCTAGATACATCCTAGATACGTCCTAGATACACCCTAGATACACCCTAGAAACATCCTAGATACATCCTAGATACACCTTAGATACATCCTAGTTACGTCCTAGATACGTCCTAGATACGTCCTAGATACGCCCTAGATACGTAGTTCTAGATACGGCCTAGATACGTTCTAGATACGTAGTTCTAGATACGGCCTAGATACGTTCTAGATACGTAGTTCTAGATACGCCCTATATACGTTCTAGATATTTGTTAACTTCTAGATAGGTGTTAACTTGTAAATTTAATTGTTATCTTTTGTAATAAAACATGAGAAAAAACTTGAAAATACACCCTAAATACACCCTAGATACGCCCTCGATACGTTCTAGATTAGAACAGCAACAAGTACTTTATTGTGCTCACTTATAAATTATAAATTACTTATAAAAGATAGACCCTAGATACGTTCTAGATACGCCCTTGATACGTAGTTCTAGATACGGCCTATATACGTTCTAGATACATCCTAGATACGTTCCAGAAACATCCTAGATGCGTTCTAGATACATCCTAGATACGTCCTAGATACGCCCTAGATACGTAGTTCTAGATACGCCCTAGAAACGTCCTAGATGAAAATGCCGATAGACTTATGGTTGTGGTGATAATGTTGGTCGTACTGTTAAATATCATTAATATAATGATTTAATAATAATGATGATGATGAAGATCATAGTGTTAGTGATATGATGACGATGATGATGATAAATGTCTGGCCAGTTACCTGGTGTTCCTGGTTTACCATTTTTTCCGGGGGATCCATCGCGACCATCCCTTCCTAAACAGAAAAGCAATGGAAACATATAGGATTAATGATATACCGGTAATAAATAAATGAAAATCACTGATCATTAAGGGAACTCGTCACCAAACCACACCGTCTCTATATTCCCGTGGAGACTGGGGACAAGTTAGGATTTTACTTACCAGGCTTCCCAGGCTTCCCATCGCGTCCATCTCTCCCTGTATAAACATAATGAGACATTGGCTACGTTACAATTATCAGAAATTGAGCTTATTTATATAGTAATATATAACAGAAAAGATAAACTAGAAATGAAGGAACCGCGAACGAAAATGCTGTAGGTATACGTAGGATCTGTAAAAGATCTAATCAGCTATACATATATGGCAAACATGAAATTCAAGAAAGGCTGATACTACGTAGAAATGAAAAGCTTAACACAACAGAAAACAGAAAAGAGAATGGAAATGGAAATGAGTATGGGGATGGGAACGACAAGGAGCAGGAGAATGGGAATAAGATGAAGGATGATGACAATGACGGTGACACTAGAAGAAGAAGAAGATTTAATATAATGATTTAATAATATTGATGATGATGAAGATGATAATATTAGTGATATGATGACGATGATGATGATAAATGTCTGGCCATAGTTACCTGGTTTTCCTGGTTTACCATTTTTTCCGGGGGATCCATCGCGACCATCCTTGCCTAAGCACAAAAGCAATGGAAAAAATATAGAATTAATGATATAGTAAATGAAAGAATAAAAGTACATTACTGATCATTAAGGGCATTCGTCACCGAACCAGACCGTCTCAGTATTCCCGTGGAGACTGGGGAC
>JAUJYZ010000422.1:0-55000 GCA_033675265.1 Actinostola sp. cb2023 | reverse complement strand
CTAACCAAAAACCACAAGTATATTCGCTCTGCACGCAGTATTGAGCACTTTGTCTGGGATTATCGATCCATGCATTCACGTACAATCCAAATATAGGTTATCCTTACAAAAATATTTTTAAAATCACGTATGAAATGCAGCAATGTATATCAAAGTTGATTTCATTATTTGATTGGTTCTCAGAATAAAAAGTGCTACGTTCAATGTTAATGATGAACATGTTTTGATTATTTTTTATATTTTTACGATTTCACTGAATCGGAACTGAATACGTCATCTAATTTGCATATTGAGATTTCAAACCTCTATAACTCACAAACGCAAGGTTCACATCACAAAATACTGAACCCACCAACTATTCAGCTTATATTGAATATATATTTTAAACAATCTCACAGGGGTTAGTTGCACTTTAGCTTGTACTGTAACGGGCAGAAAACAAGACCAAAACGTGACTTTTATACTTGTTAGGGATTGCTTTATTCTAACATTGTTACTTTATGGTACCGTGATGATTATGGGTAATATAACACAGGTAGCCCAAACTATTAATTTGTATTGATATTTTAATTACGACGATCGAATTCTTGTTTCATATAAAATCTTTCTTGACAAACACAGTTTATATACGTACAAGGCTCATGAACGGTGCATATCTTGAGAAAACTGACTTAGCAATTACTTTTTGTCAAAAGAAAAATTAAATTAATGGGAATTTTAATTAATTAAATTTTTTTCTAAATTAATGAAAAATTACGATGCATTAATTTTCAGAAAATTTATATTTTCGTGTAGTTAGTAACAATAAAGCTTTAATAATAATAATGATGACAATAATACTAGTAATAACGATGGTGATCATAATTATAATAATTATAATAATGAGTGACGGTGATAATAGTAATAATAACGATAATGATAATATATAATATTAAATAATGATGACAATAATACTAGTAATAACGATGATGATCATAATTATAATAATGAGTGACGATGATAATAGTAATAATAACGATAATGATAATATATAATATTAAATAATGATGACAATAATAATAGTAATAATGATGGTGACACTGAAAGTAAGGACAATTTAGTTTAGTCTAAAGACATGTTTCGACAGAGTCTGCTGCAATCTTCAGTGTATGATAATTACAGGTATAGTTGGTGTCATAGCACAATGCTTTGCGCCTTGGGGCCGCTCATTGGGGGGTAATACAAAAGAAAATGGTGTTGCATAAATACATGGTTGACAGAAAGCTCCCATTTTCTTTTTGTATTAACCCCCAAGGCGCAAAGCATTATGTGCCATGAGAAAGTAGAGAATAAATAATAAAGTAATTAAGGGGAAACTAAGCTAAACTAGACCCTGTCGGCAGGGTTCACTCGTGCCCTGGTGCCGGATTGAACCAGTACATGCTAAGGACCAGAGTAGAATTGGGATCCCTGTGGAAGTGTCAGTGTGGGGGCTTTCTCAGTATATCACCGTCCTGAATTCCTGAAAATTTGAATAACAATAGTTCATATTGTTGTATGCCTCGTTCTACAAAGAGTTCTTGATTTGAATAACAGTTGTCGGTCGATTTTTCGTTTAGACTTAAGCTTCGAAATATAAAATACCATAAATATAAGCTTGTGGTTTCCTTTCTAGTAGAACACATAGACGTCCAGCTATTCGTGTGCTTATCTTCTTGGACGATAAGGATTTCCACTGAATGTTCGTGTGTGCACGTGTCAGTTGTATAATTGGGCTTCCTGTGGTCACAGGTAGCCCAAACGTAGAAATCAGTGGATGGTGACGTCTTTGGATTTCGTTCGGTTCAGATCAGGAATCAGCTCTGATAAAGCCTTCAAAGGGTATGAGATTCTCAAAAATGTATTCACAACAGTAGTCTGAAAATTAAAGAACACGTTGGTGTAGAAATCTGAGCGAGAAATTGTGTTTTTGAGTGGTTTTGAGCGATTCGAAAAGCTTGGTTCAACCGGTCATTTTATAGTTTTGAGTCAGTGAGTTTGTTTGTCAGCTCAAAAGCATTATTTTTCTATAAGGCGTTCCCTAAAAAATACTAGAAATAAAGAATAATAGTTGTTGAAGCCCCCTGTGTAGTTTTCTTGAGGTTTTGAGTTGTATTTATTCGATGTTGGTCCGAGTTGTCTTGTGAATTTTGATTTGTTGACGAGCGCTGAACAGCGACCGATGAAGGCCGAAGTTAGGATTTGTGTGCAATTTCTAAGCCGTGGTGGATGCCTGGGCTCTGACTTGTTGCTTTATACCTCGTCTTTTTATCCTTCATTTGGCCAACACATTTAATTTAGCCGCTTTTTAGATCGGGAATCACGACTCCTATATAACACATTGCGCATGTGCGAGACAATTCAGTAGTACAAGACCCCATGCTTTCGCTAGACACACACCCCATTTGCCCTATAATCTGATTTGATTTGATTTTGACTTTATTTTTAGTGACGATTGTCTATGGAATTAGTGGTCATGAGTAGTGTTTTGGATTTGACAATGTCCCACATCGATTGGAAGAGAGATACATTTCTGTATATAAATGGTTCCAATACATGTATATATAGATACTAGGCCCCGGTACCTGGGCTAGGCTAGCGGCGTTGCAAACCTTCTCCCCTTGCCCTCCCCCTTCGCTGATCCTCAACCCTGTCCCCTATTTATATTTGGGTCTCGATAGCATGTGACCGGATATTGCACAACTTTGCGATTTTCTGACATTGAAAAAAAAAAAATTATAATAATAAAATACGCGTTGGGTTTTATAACTCGTGCGGCCTACGGCCTGGGCACGAGTAATAAACTAAATAAAGCCTAGTTCCAACGCCGTACTTTCCAAGAGCGAACACAATACAGTTTTTTGAACTGGCCGATTTATAGAGCAGTTTGATCGTATTTGTGGGAAAGTTACGGTACCGTGCTGTGCCGTATTGAAAGTGTTCGCCGCACGTCACCAATAAGTGAAGGTCAATATAAGTAATATATACAATTCAAGCATAACTTTTTCTGACAAAAGTATTTTAATACTTATAACTTAATACTTAAAAGAGTATAAAACTGCAGAAATAACTAGATCAAAGTTGATTTTATCATTTGACTGGTTCTCAGAGAAAATCGTCCAGTATTAATGATGTATATATTTATTTTTATACAAGTGGAGTAGTGGTATAGGACAGTATTTTCGTACTACTTTAATCAGATGCTAATTTATGCAAATTGATGCAAAAGGCAGAAATGGTCAGGAGGAAGCGGGGATGTCACACAACAGATGTGTCACACAACAGATGTGTCACACAACAACAACAACAACAACAACAACCACCCCCTAGAAAACCAGACAGTGTTTTGATTTACAGGTTATTTATTGGTGTCACAACGAATGCTAATACATTTTGAGGGTAGAGGGGGGGCCGTACATGGTTCCAACTTTCTTTGCCATCGCAGGCGTTGACGCTCCATAATGCGGGCGTTATCCCCCCAATAGACATTTACATCTCTGAATGGTTGTATCAGCTCGCGCTGCCATTGACGGCTCATGGTAAGGTAGTTGTACCCCCAATAGCCAACAGCTCCCTGAACACAACAACAACAACAAACATCAAATCATGTAACAAGTTTATTGAGACATCTCTTTCACTTTCTTTTGAAATAACCCAATTTGAACATCATCCTTCGCACTATGCGCATGGCCAGCTCGTGATTCTAGAGGAAAAATAATCTCATTGATGTGGTAGATAAACAAACGCAAGGCAGCAACAGTACTGATCCGGAGTTTTGGAACTATCCCCAATCGTCATGATGAGGGGGGGCTCCGCTCCGCACTTGGGACAGTTGACGCCTGGATGACCCACCACAAACTTGGAAATGCAATCGGGATGGAACGGGACCTCGCAACAGTAGGACTTGAGGGGAGTCTCAAAGCTATAGATGGTGTGATGACACTCGAAACACTGATAAGAAAAAAAGAAAAGGCGACCTAGAACTAGTTCTTCAGTTGCCAGAGGCGCACATAATTAGACCTCTGGGATATGAGATCCAAAATTTGATCGATCCGATTGGTCCAGTTCGGACTGGTGGGGTGATAAGCGGGGGCCTGATTCTTAGCAAAGTAGGGGTACCCTAAACGGTTGTGGAGGGATAGCGACAACCTCTTGGCCAAAAGACAGTGCAACGCCTGCCTGCCTCCCGCCGCCTTCATGCGTTTCTTGGTAACGCGCATGCGAAGCAAAGAAGTGACAGAGAGGTCGTCGAGGAGGGTTTGAACGTGTTCCGTTAACATGTAACGAAGCCTGGTACGCTGCCCCCTGCGCCCCCCACGAGTACGATATTTGATCAGCATTCGGGGAACCAGATCGAGTAACGTCTTATGGTTCAAGGGGGATGTCAGCAGACGTTGAACGACCTCGAACATTGAGTTCCAAAACCCCTCTTGGTGAAAGTGCCACGTATCCCATCGCTCGTGCCACCCGTGCAAAAGGGACTGCTGACGTTCCTTCTCAAGCTGGGCAATTCTTTTGGCCGTGTAGTAACAAAGACAATCGAAGAACGCCATGAGTTCATCGCTCCGGGGATTAAGCACCCCACCGAGTCGCAACCGCCTCGCAAACTCCTGAAAAGAGAGAGGCACGATTAAAACTCATCATTTGTGCGACGACGACGACGACGACGACGACGATGCGGACAAGGTTGCACACCAAACTCATTGGGCGCCTCGAAAATAACATATTCCACTTTGACGAACATATCCACGTGCTCTCGAACAAGTACAACCAGCTGGTCTACACGAACCTCCTCCTCGACTACCATGACCTATGCAATCTGGAAATGGAACGCCTCTGTCACGATCAAAACCCAGTCTGCTCGCACCGATTCAAACGACTGCTGCGCCGTCTCCGATGGAGCCACCCTACCCTCTCCGAGCTTTGCATGCTGATGGCGCGCTATGCAGAAGGCATACAACACCACTATGGAAACGGGGAATGGGCCCACAAGGTTGGACTCGACCCCCCTCACCGGGAAATTAGAAACCTCAGAATGAGGCACCTGCGCAAAAGAGAAGAAGAGACCACCCTACCCACCGATTTCGTAAACTGTATTGTGAATTGAACAAGTTTTATTAAAAGTTTTTGATTTACACGTAACGTATTGCCTTATGTATTTACTTTTACCCACCCCCACTCGGTTTCCGTGAGCACAGGCTCCCCATTTTCATGCCACCACCGCTCCCCCCTATCGACGTAAAAGTCCGGAACTTCGAAGTCCGGATCTTCATCGACGTCATCCTCCTCTTCCTCCTCGTCGTTGTCCTCTTCGTCCATGGGAACCGTTTCCCCCACTGCCATCAAAGCACTGGCTGCGTCTACGTCAGCGGCGACGTCTGCAATTGCGATGGTCGTACTAGAGTTCTGAGAGGAGGAGGAGAAGGAGGTCAATTCCCCAATGTCGTTGCCCAGAAAGCCTCACGGTCCCGCATTCCCATCAACCGTCCTGCCTGGTTTTCCAAAGACTCGCGCAACTCTTTCACCACCCTAACCCACCCATGCTCATGTTCCCGCACCGTCGTCAAAAGGCGACACCAATTCTGCAAAGATGCGGCAGCGATTTGCAAGGCATCCTCCCCCCAACAAATGCGCCACTTGCCTCCCTTAGGTGCAAACTCGATAGCACTACCCCTTCCTATAATGGCGGGCTGGGAAGTGACATGCGGCACAAACGGAACGCCCCCACTTTCCATCAGATAGGCGTAGAGCAACCTCACCGTGCGCCCGTTCCCATCAGAAAATGGGTGCAATTCCAAAAAGCCGTAAACGAAACGAGCTACCGAATGCACCAAATAGTCTAGCGGTCTTCTCAAATTACGATGTTTGACAACACACTCGTTGACCCGATCGACAAGCCGATTGAGTCCCTGCTCCAAATTCTGAGTTGGGTACTTGTGAATCTTGCCGTCAAACATCGTGACCCGAGACCTGGTGCTCAGCTTGCCTTTTGGATGTCCCGTCACCAACCGATTGACCTCAACGATCATGGCACTGCTAAGAAGCCCCGGATCGGGAATAGACCGGACAGAGCTTTCCAAACGGCAGGCACGCAACCAGGCATAGGCACGAGCAAACTGTTCTAAAAACGTGCCCTCATAGTCGTCGAGGTCTGGCACATCTGCCGGAGTTTCGAGCCCTTCATCTAGACACCACGATTCCGAAGGCCCGAACCCCTCGAACAGCAAAGCCTCTACGAAAAAGGTCACATAACGAGGCTCGAGCTTAAACGCGCGAAGGGACTAGAGAAAATAGAAAAAAAAAACCGGATCAATTACAACCGACGACTGCTGCGCAGCACCATCCCAGAAGAAGCAAAACTGTGCGACACCCTCCTTCTCCTTCTCCTAATTGCGCGTGGTGATGGTTGTGGTGGTTGTGGTGGTGGTGGTGGTGGTGGTGGTGGTGGTGGTGGTGGTGGTGGTGGTGATAGTGGTAGTGATGGTAATGGTTGCGGTAGATCGGAATGGAAGATGAAGAATCCTCACCGGAGGAAACGATGAAAACGTAGAAATGTCTGGCAGCCCGATCCTCCTAAGTGGTGGTGGTGGTGGTGGTGGTGGTGGTGATGATGGTGGTGGTGGTGGTGATAGTGGTGGTGGTGGTGGTGATAGTAGTGTTGGTGGTGGTGACAACAAAGGTGGCGCACAGTACATCCTCACCGGAAGCGATGCTTGAATTTGATAAAGATCTGAAAGCGAAGAAATGCTTGCCAGCCTGGCTACTACCCCGGATGCATGAACCGCGCATACCTTCATCGACTGTAATCGACAATTTCCACACCACCTTTGGGTACCGGGGCGGGACTCCCAAGGAGCCAGGAAGTTGTGACAAGGTCCCCGTTCACACTGAGGCCCCCCCCTCACTCTGTTCTAAACGGGTGAAGTAAGCCTGGACGTGACTGCGAATGTCGGCGGGACAATTGACGCGAAGCTGATCATTTCCTGCCCCCAACTGTCGGGCCCTGCCTTTGCGATGGCTGAACAGAATCAGGCAGAAGAACACCTCTTTGCAGTACATCCGCATCATTCCGATCATCCATCGCAAGCACCACCCCCCAGGATCCACCAGACCCAACTGTTTAAGGAAGATGCCCTCCAGCACCACCAAGTTCGTCAATGTGGGAACATGTTCGGACCGAGGCCGAGTCTTTTGAGGACAGGGACAAAAAGTTGGATAGGGCTGAGCTATGATGTAATTGGCCATGCAAAGGCCGTGAACGTAATACACACCCGTGACTCCCCATCCAACATGCCCACACCCACGCCCATGATGGGCCTCGCAACAAAAACGATGCCAAGAATCCCCCCTTTCCCCTCCCTCACACAAGAGACACCGGCGATTGTTGTCGCGCATCTCCCACATGTCGGTTCGGCAAAAATGATACCCATCGGGAAAACCCTGCCCGAGATACCCCATTACGTTCATCATCAGACGGATCACAAAGGTACCCATGTAATGTTGAACCCCATGGTCACGATGTCCCAACACGCGATGAACCTTGTGAAACAGATGCGTGAGGTATTGCATCACGATCCCGCTGTAAAAGTTAAGCCGGATCTCGCGGGCACGGCAATGGGGACAGCTGACGTTGCTAGCGGTGGTCAACCACGTCGCAAGACAAAGTTCATGAAATCCGGTGTGGCAGCAGAGCATCTCCACCACGTTGCGTGTAAGCCCCCCCAGACAGATGGGACACTTAGCGACGACGACGATAGGACACTACACGGAAAATGAAAGAAAATAAAAGAACTACATCACGGCCAGAATCAGACGCATCGACGTGCTCGTAGTTTTCCCACCCATTAAATGCGAGTACCGCCGCTGGAGCACGGCACGATAATTTCGTAACTCAACCCGATATGCATTCAAAGCCTTCCAATAAGGGTGAGACCGCACACGTCACCAAAAACACCAAAGGTCATCCCTTCCCCATCCTCGTGCAACCATATGGCATTCTTTGCACAGAACTGATGAAGGTGGGCAAAGAGCCCCATATTGATCCCCAACTCGTAATACAGCCTAACCATATCATCCCGCATGCGATTGCGCAGGTTCCACTCCAAACACTGAGAAAGAACAAATGTTTTTTATTTTAGAAGAGATCGAAAGTCTCGAAGAGCTCCCGATACCGGACGCCCCACGGGGCGATCTTTTCTTCGATCAGGCTACAGAGGAGCTGAACCATGTCGACGGAATAGCTGCTGATCTCGGGTTCAAGCCGCTCCGTCAACCACGAAATCTCCTCCTCCATGAAAGCCCTGACCTTCTCCCCATCCTGGAGATTTTTCATAAGACCCTGGACATGTTTGTCGAAGATGCGTTTGATTTGCTGTGAAGAGAGACACGAGTTGGTGGTGGTGGTGGTGGTGGTGGTGGTGCTGGTGGTGCTGGTGTTGGTTGGGGGCCTAGATAGGTAGGAGCAGACAGAATGCCCACCATGTCAAAGAAAAAATTGCTCCCCTGCGTCAAACGCAGGGCATTCTCCTTCAAAGCGCTCGTGGACACCGAGGCCATGATACAATCCCCAGTGCTTTCCATCTCCCTCACCCGACTGCGCGGCATTCTGACCCTTGTGTGCTCGGGTACGGGAAGCACTCTACTCCGACAGATGGGGCACGTCACAATCGCGGAACATCCCTCATGCCCTTTGCTGCTGCTGCTGCACCACAAGGCCAGACAGTGCCAGTGCTGCACTTGGCCACAACAAGGCATAGTCAGCAACCCTTTGGGATCGCTCATGTCATAATCGCAACATTGAGTGCATAGGGTACTTACGAGTGTCTCGGTGGTCACGTCTTGGTTTCCTTCATCGTCGGTGTCGTCCCCCTCTTCTTGCATCTCCTCTTTCTTGCTCTCGTCCGCCACCACCATCCCCCCACCGGTACTGTTGTTGCTGTCCGAAGACCCTTCGTCGGTTCCTTGAGCACCTCCTCCCACCACACCACTGGCGCTCGAAGAAGCCATTCCCTGAACGGGCAGGTTCCCAGAAGACCCTTCGCCCCTGTTTTCTTCTTCTTCTTCATGCCTTCTTTTGGCCTGACGGAAAAAAACAAAACCAGTGTCAAAACAAAGTCAACAAAATCATTCGGATTTTCAAAAAACGATGCAGGCTTTGAGCAGGAGATCGGAAGTAAAGTGATGGAGAACTGAAGAAATCTTCGATGAACGAGAATTCTCCAACGGCCACCACTGTACTTGGGACCCATAGCTTGGACCCACCCCTCCCCCCACTACTCAATAGAATACTCACTTCAACTTCATTATGGTCTTCCCCATTCCTCTTGCCGTTGGCATTGACCTCATCTTGATTCTCCATGCCTGTTTGCTGCTTGTCTTTTTTCTTCTGTATTTGTTTTGAATCGCCAAAGCATGATGACTACACTGACCTAATACCCTACTTTATATATGCACGGGTCTTAATTTATGCTAAATCCAAACAAAAGACCCCAATCTCCATGGGGGGTCCCCCCACCCCCCCTCGAAGTTTTTTCGTCATAACAACCCTTATATGGGTAATGGTGCATTATGGGGCTTTGGTACGAAGCCCATAAATGAGATTTGCCCACAAGGTTCATTACCATTACTTCAAGGCATGGACTCGGAACATTTAGATTACTTCCAACACCGCTACTCTCAAGAAAACGAAGCAACGTTCTACGAAGTAAGTCTCTCTCTCTTTCTTTCTCTCTCTTTCTCTTTCATTCTTTTTCACAGATCACGTGTTCATTCTGTTCTTTGTGATGCAGGTTCAGGATCAGGACTATTTAGATTGGTGGAATCGCCTGGTGGACGACCCCCGACTCTTTGAAGAAGAAGAAGAAGAAGAGAAAGAAGAAGAGAAAGAAGAAGAAGAAGAAGAAGAAGCGGTAAGATTATTATTATTATTGTCATTGTTAGTTTTAGTTAGTCATGCGCAAGGTGCTCAACCTCCTCTCCTCTTCCCAGATCTTTCCCTCTTTGGTCAAGAAAAAGTTTCGTCTCGTCGGTCCCTCTCTGAGAAACAAGAAAAAGAACAAGTTCCCCGCCATACGACATCCAGAATACGTTAATAATTATCCACGATTTGTCCCTCGTCGGATCGGTATTATCTTTCCCAACCGTTGGTTGGTTGGCAAGGAGGCCGAATATCGAAAAATCTTGGAAGAGAAGAAGCGTAAGCGTCACGTGAGGACCGCGGACCGGAACTTCAAAGCTAGCGCAGACTGGGAATTGCTGTGTCATGTCGGCTGCGGAAAAAAGGGATACGTCAACGTCGTCCGCGGTGCGGGAATCGTCGTCGCCACACAGACCTCCGAGCGGGGACCTACCCTTTGTCGAATCGGTCCATCGTGAAGTGATTCGCTCCAATGCCCTGTTTCGGGTCACCATTATCGCCTACCGCATCGTGCTGAGGGCATTGATGATCGACGAAGGCTCCCCCGAGATGGACCTGCTTCAAGGCATCGATCGCGTGATCGGAGGGTTGCACGAAGCAATGGCAGAGATTGGGCGTCGGGAGAAAATGACCCCCAACGACCAGCTGAGCATCGACATCTCGGGCGGCGATCTCAATCAGTTCGTCACGATTCCTTTTCGTCCCTACCACTCGAGCGAACGACAAACCAGTGCCATGATGGAAGCCATCGGTCGGGTGCAGCAGTCCAAAAAGGAATGGCTTCTCGGTCGGCGGCTGGATCTGATGGTCACGGTCGTGAGGGGTCACGGCGCCCATGGCAGGACTGTTTTACGACGCTTGACCGATCAACGGTTGGCGATCAACCTGGCAACGGGAACCTTTTGGGCTCCTGTCTACGAAGAACTCCAATCCGAATGGCGGGACCTCCTCCACGCGCTCGTACGATCGCACCGGCTAAAGACCTTCGACTACACGTTCACCGTGGCCACTGTCCTCGCTCGTTTGAACCTTCCCACCCCCTGTACGTGGGAAGAAGCGTTGGAAGCCTGGAGGACCGTGGTCGAGTGGGAACACCCCGTGATGGTCTTGCAGGGAAACGACGAGGGAACGGACGACGACTGGTGTGCATGGGTGTCGGGCGATGTCTCTCCCGACGGCTGGGTCTTTTTCCGCTTCAGAAAACGAATCTACCGCGTGACGGCAACGCAACGCATCTATCGCGACCAAGACGGGCGCTTCTGCCACGTCTGTGGGATGAGCTACTACAGGTCAGCCGAACACCAGTGCGTGACAATGGGGGGCGTGAGACGTTACTGCCCCGGCTCGCGACGCCCTTACTTCCGTTATCGGAAGGAAGAAACCCACCTGAAGAAGAACTCCATCGTGATCGACCCCGAACCCCGCAACTGTATGGGGAGGGCGGTCCTGAAAGGACTTCAACGCTTCGGGATGGAAGAGGATACGAAGGAGCTGTACGCCTGGTACCACAAGGTGGGGATGCAAGACGCTTGGAACCAGCCTTGTGGCTTCGCGGCTCTGACGCGGCTCCAGACCAATTTGGCACATGTTTACAACGGGCCTGTCAAGATCCACGTGTTCGACGAAGCCAACCGTCGCATCACCTTTGTCGGGATGCAAAAGAGAGACGCCCGCCCTCTGTACCTCAACCTGGACGAAAACCACTTCGAGCTCATCACTTCGATAACGGGTTGGGTGGGACGAAACTACTTTTGCACCATGTGTCACAAGGGGTACTCGGACAAGGCCCATCACCAATGTACGAGGACCTGCCAGCGCTGCAAAAACGAAGAGGGCATCGACCACTACACCACCCACGTCGACGCCCGCATTCAGTGTTCCGTTTGCCTTCGTCCGTTTTGGAACCAGGCCTGCAGTACAGCTCATCGCAAGATCCCCAACGGGTCACGCTACTCCACCTGCATGCGATGGCGCCGCTGTCCACGATGTCTGCAGACGGTCGATCTTCTGCTGAAGGACGAAACCCTTCAGACGATGGCAAAGGCCCACCCCGAGTGCGATGTGAGGGACTGTACCGTGTGCAAGGTGAAGGCGGTTCATACCCCAACCCACCAATGCTACATTCAACCCATCGAGCGCCCACCCGATGGGGAAGCGATGCCCTTTCATCTCTGCTTCTTCGACTTCGAGGCGCGATGTCTGGACGCCCACCATGTAGTGAACAAGGTGGTGGCCCTGCTGGTGTGTCATCGTTGTGCCCACACGATCGACCAATTTCGCAGCCGGGGGTGTGCGTTTTGTGGTCGCGAGCGACTTCACGTCTTCGAAACGGTGGAGGCCTTTGCACTCTGGTTTCTGGGCCCCGACCACCGGGTGTTGCGCCTGTACACGTTTCTGGCACACAACTTCAAGGGGTACGATTCCTACCCCCTCCTCGAATGGTTGGTTGGGGCAGGCTACCTTCCCAATTGTATCTACCAAGGGGCCAAGGTCATGATGATGACGGTGGAGGGCTTGACGTTCAAGGACTCGTTCAACTTCATCACATCGGGCCTGCGAAAGTTTCCCGAGACGTTCGAATTCGCCGCCGCCAAAGGCTACTTCCCCCACTTTTTCAACCGCGAGGAAAACGAAGATTATGTCGGTCCCCTCCCACCCCTCGAAGACTATGGCATCGAAGACATGCACCCCAAGGAGCGGACGGCTCTGACAACCTGGTGGGAAGAAGAACGCCGTCGCACGGAAAATGTGTTCGACTTTCAGAAGGAGCTGCTCGCGTACTGCATCCAAGACGTTATGGTGATGGCTCAGGGGTGTCTGAAATTCCGAGACCTGTACGTTACGCTGTTTCGTGTGGACCCCTTTCAAGAATGCGTCACTTTGGCGGGAACCTGTTTGACGGTGCTGAAGAAGAACTATTTGCAAAAGAATGTTTTGGCGGTGGTGCCCCCGCTGGGCTACCGGCATCGGGACGTGCAGTCGATCGAAGCGATGGAGTGGTTGTGGTCATTGGGGCGCCGGCCCCGCATGCGCTGGCGAGGCCATCAGGATGGGGAGGCGACGATCCTCGGAGCCAAGGTAGACGGCTACGACCCCATCAACCGCACGGTGTACCAGTACCATGGCTGTATCTTTCACGGCTGTCCGCGCTGCTTTCAGCAGAAGCGCAACCGCATCTACTTTCCGACGGGACGCACGATGGAAGACCTGTACGATGGAACAGCCGCCCGAACGCGTGCCATGCGCGAGGCAGGCTACCGCGTCCTGGAACAGTGGGGCCACGAGTGGGCCGTGGAGCGGGAAAAGCATCGCCCCTTTCCCGACTGGATCAACGACCAGACACCGATTCTGCCGCGAGAGGCCTTGATGGGAGGACGTACCAATGCCATCACCCTACACGCCACTACCGAAAGTCTTTTGGTGGACCGCATCCGTTACATAGACGTGGTGTCGCTGTACCCGGCGGTGATGTGGGAAGAAGAGTTTCCCGTGGGACATCCCGAGCTTTATTTTGGAGACCGCCTGCCCCCCCTGGCCGAATGCCGCGTGGGGGTGCTCACGGGAACGTGGTGCGGACTCGTTCGGTGCGAGGTGGACCCTCCACGCCAACTGTACTTTCCGGTGCTGCCCCAAATCATACGGCAGAAGTTGATGTTTTCTTTGTGCACTGCCTGCGCTTCCACGGAGCCCGAGGCAGAGGAAGACGAGGTTCCTGCGGTTCGCGTGTGCAACCACGATGCTCGACAAAGACGGATGAAGGGAGTCTGGACCACCGTCGAGTTGAAGAGGGCCTTGGAACGTGGGTACGTTCTGCACGCGGTGCACGAGGCGTGGCTCTACGGGGTCCGATCGACGACGATTTTCCGCGATTACCTACGAGAAAATCTACGGCTGAAGCTGGAGGCGTCGGGATGGCCCGAGCAGTGTACAACGGAAGAAGAACGGATGGCCTTTTTGGCCGAGGTCTTGTACCATCAAGGCATCGCCCTAAACCCCGAGAACATCAAGAAAAACGAAGGAAAGCGCACGGTGGCCAAGGGCAACCTCAACACGGCTTGGGGCAAACTTTGTCAGAACCCCTTCCGGGCCAAGACGGAATACGTGACCGCCCCGGAGCGCCTCTTCGAGCTCTTGCACGACGATACGCTTTCGGTGGTCAAAGTGCTGGTGCTGACCGACACCATGCTGCAGGTACGCTACGAACGGTGGCGCGAAAGTGTAGATTTCAACCGCGATGGCAACGTCGTCGTGGGCTCGTTCGTGACGGCACACGGTCGGTTGCGACTTCTCGACCAGCTGGAACGCTTGGGCGATCGTGTGCTCTACCACGACACAGATTCGATCATCTACACCACCGTGGGGGACCAGCCCGAAATTCCTATCGGCAGCCGGCTCGGGCAGTGGAGCGACGAGTGTGGCAACCCCGAAGAAAACTGGATCGAGGAATTTGTTGCCCTGGGACCCAAAACCTACGCCTATCGCACCCACAAGGGGAAAAATGTGGTCAAGTGCAAGGGCATCAGTCTAACCCCTCTCGTGACAAAAGACATCCACCTCAAGAGCCTGCTGGGTTTGTTGAAAGGTCAGAAGACTTCGATCGCTGCCCACTACCCACGAAAGATCGTTCGCGACGTCGAAAACAAACAGCTCGTGACCCGACCCCTGACCAAGCGACTGCGCATGGTTTACACCAAGCGCGTGTTGCAGGAGGACGGTATAAAAACGTACCCCTTTGGGTACTGACTCACATTTCTACTACTATTAAAACGATGGGACAACTTTCTCCCAAACCAAAAGATGCTTTGCCCACCGTCAATGCCACACACCGCGTCGGGCGAGACGCTCAAACCCGGTGCTGCAACATGGCCTGCTGTGGCGGCCACATCGTGTCCCGAACCATGGCAAAGAGGCGGCGGCGGGAAGCGTCGGAAATCGAAGACTGGGACATCGAAGACGGAAGGAGGAAAGCGGATGAAGAAGAAGGAGGAGAAAGAGGAGGAGAAGAAGGAGACGACAAGAGCCAAGACCGATCGGTGGTTTCGGCAGTACTTTGAGGCCGGGGCCCATCACCCACAAGCCTATGCTGGCACGAGTGCGGTGTTGGGGGACGAACCTCCCAAAGACCGCGCCGAAAAAGAAAAATGGCTCGCCTCGCAGACCACCCATCAGATCCACCGGCCCGCACGTAAAAATTACCCGCGTCGGCCCTTTGTGGTGCATTCGCTCGACGAGATGTGGCAGGTGGATCTTTCGGACATGCAGTGGTACAAGGGACAGAACAACGGTTACGCCTGGATCTTGTTTGTCATCGACGTCTTTTCGCGCTACGTCTGGACGCGACCCATGCGACGCAAGACGGGGGAGGAGACGGCGACGGCCCTGGCAGACATCTTTCGGGAGGTGACGGCAGCCGAGGGGGGCGGAAGACATTCTCTGCCCCGCATCGTCTATGCGGATCAGGGAAAGGAGTTTTACAACCGTCACGTTCAAGATCTGCTGGCAGGCCTGCCCATTCCTGCCCAGCTGCAATCGGGACACGACCAGACCAAGGCGGCGGTGGTGGAGCGGGTGCAGCGCACGATCAAGACCCGCCTCTGGAAGCGCCTCTACGAAAAGGGGGACTCGGAGTGGGTGCCAGTGCTGCCCGCCATCGTCGAGTCGTACAACCATGCCCGCCACACCACGTTAAAGCGCTCGCCTGCCTCGATTACCAAGGACGACGAAGCGAGCGTGTGGAAAACGGTGTACGGGGCTCGCGAAGCCGAACGCAACACCCCCCACACCTTTGGCTTCGCGATCGGGGACACGGTGAGGATCAGTCGGCAAGGCAACCTCTTTCGCAAGGGTTACCTACCACACTGGTCAGAAGAATGGTTTCGCGTACGCTCTCAAGACCGTGGCCCTCCCCCCCACTATCGTTTGGCAGATTTGCAGGACGAGGCGGTCGAGGGGGTGTTTTACGCCCCAGAGCTACAAAAGGTGACGCCGGAAGAGCAGAAAACGGCGACCTTTCGCATCGAAAAGGTGATAAAACGACGAGGCAAAGGGGCTAAACAAGAAGTACTCGTTCGCTGGTTGGGCTGGCCAGAGAAGTTTGACGAGTGGTTGCCTGCTTCACGACTGAAGAATTTGTAAGAATACATGGGAGACGATAGAAAGACCCGCCGCCCCTTTGTGTACTGGTTCGAGTCGACGCCTGATCCTTTGCGTTCGCCACGCACGACCGACAACACCCAGGATGAGTTTGTGGTGGTGCTGGACCGACCCTGGGCCCTTCAGGGCGATTGGTCCGTGCGCGTGCTGGACTGCAGCCTGAGCGAGGTGCGCTCCGACGCCGACCGTCCCGACTTGATGTTGTACTCGGACGTCATGGTCTACGAGATCGTTGGGCACGACAAGTTCCCCTTGTTGGATTGGTTGCCCTACCACTCGAACCAGTACCTGAGGCATCAACAATCGCGACATCCCTTTCGTCGCAAGGTGGCCGTACAACGCCTCGAGAGCATCGGGTTCAAGATTGTGAACGTCGAGGGACGGGTGCCCGTCTTCCGCTCCACCGTCCCAACGCTTATATGTCTGGAGTTCGAACCCCAACAGCCTGGTTTTGAAGAGGGTCTCATGGAGTACACGTTTCTGAGCAACCAGTCGCGACGCCTCTACGAGGACAATGCCCCCGCCAGTTTCATCGCCCACCTGTCGACGCTGCAGCGCATGGACCGGGGCCATTGGGAGATGGGCATCGTCAAGCTCTCCCTTCCCGCCACGACGCTGAACGTGAGTGAGAACGCATGGACCGTGGTGGTCGGTCTGGAATACGACAAGGAAACCCAATATGTGGTGACGAGGATCGATCCCGTCTCCCCTCCCGAGACGATCGAAGAACTGTTGCACCTCTTGAACCGTAAGATTCGAGAGAACATCCAAGCGTACTTCTACAAGGCGAAAAAGAAAGGGCTCGGGGGCACGACCGCCCTTCGAAGCGTGGGAGAGGGCAAGGTGGTGGGGGATGCCTACGCCATTCAAACCCCTCGCCGGTTGGTGGCACGGTTCGAGGAATTGTCAGGGTTTGGTCTGGTGTGGGAACACCACGATGTCGTGGGGGCGAACCCCCCCGAGAAAAAGTGGTCCCTCGCTCTGAGGAGTCCTGAGACGGACGCCACCCTAAAAGTTCGGGGAAGTTTCTTCCATCGCTTGGGCTTCAGGAATGCAGCGATCTACCAATGGACGGGACCCGTAGAGGGAGAAGAGCGCCTGATTTACCGTCACAGAGCACAGGGCCAGTTGTTCGCACAGAGCACCGGGCTGAAGCCGAGGATGCTCGGGGTGGAGTTCTGCTGGGACCCCATCGCACGCAAGGTGAAGCTGGAGACGGGGTGGATGGATCCCGACCTGTTCGCCCTGGACGTGTATCTATCCAAGGAGCTGGCCGTGGTGTTGCAATTGACTCGGGACTGCACATCACATTCGCAAAAGCGTCGGAGCTGGGGCTGCCCGGTGCCAAGCCCTTTGAGGCGTACATCTTGCACAACTGTCCCAGCACAAAAATACATGAGTCAAGAAAGCACACCCTCACTCGTACCCCCCCAGGCAACCCCGACCTACAGCAGCAGGGATGGATCGCCAAGGCCGACTACAAGATGGTTGTCGTGGAGTCGAGAAACAAGGTGGTCTACGATTTTCACCACGACGCCTTGCGCTCGCGGGGATATGTGAGCTGCAATCTCCTCGACGCTATCGTGCTGGGGGACCGCGACGTGCCACTGCTCGACTCGATCCCTCTTCAGACGACCGCCTACGCGGGAGCGGGGAAAAGTACACGCCCCGGCGGGTATGTGTACGAGCCTCGACACGTTAAATATCAGCCCCTCGCCACCACCGTCTTTCAATCTGTTGCCTTTGCCGTTGAAGACGAACAGGGTCGACTGCTGCCGCTGGATCCCAAAGGAGTGACAACCATTTCCATACAGTTTCGAAAGACTGCTTGAGCATCATCATCATGAGCATCCCTGTCTACATACCGAATCAGAGCGGAGGAGGTGGAACCAACATTCCCGTGTACGTGCCACAAGAAGGCGGTAGCATCATGAAAGGGATGGGGCCGCCACCCTTTGACTTTCCCTTCCCACACATTTCTTCGTCCTGGCAGCGAGGAGCGGGACTGGGGCGCCGACTCAATTCAGTACTGCGTGCCGTGCAGCCCAAACTGCTCGAAAAGGTGCAGGAAGCCAAGTCGACGCTGGTCCGTGCCGGTGCCAAGTCTTTAGCAGGAGTTGCATCGGAAGTGATCCAAGGCAAAGACCTCAAGACGGCACTGTCTGACGAAGCCACGGCGGCCAAGATGGGGCTCAAACGCAAGATGGAAGAAGTGGCCAACCAAACGTTAAGCGCTGCCGCCGAAGTGGCTCCCAAGGCCAAGAAAGCGAGGGCACCACGCATCAAAAAGAGCACGCTGAGTGCCCTCTTCGAAGACTGAGCAACGATTTTTCTTTTTTTCTTAGACCCCCTTTCTATGTTCAACGAACGCTACCTCAGGGGGCGAAACACCAACGAGGGCATGGCCGCCTACGACAGTCGCCGCCAACTGCTGTACGGTCTTCAATTCAGCAAGGTTCTGAAGTATCGGTTCGTGCTGCCCGCGGACTACGCTATCTTGGTCCCTCCTCCGAAAGTGAAACAGAAAACGAAGAAGGAGAAGGAGGAGGCTGCGGCGAAAAAAATAAAGGACGAGGAGGCGGGGGTGAAGGAGGAAAAGAAAAAGGAGGAACCTCGCCTGTGCGAGTCTTGGAAGTGCCTTTCGCTGGAAAGAGGGGAGCCCGAAAAGAACACGTTCGAACTTGTGGCACGGAATGAATGCCACTACTTAACTATAGAACAGCAAGAGGAAGAAAAGGAGGATGCATGGTGGCGTCAACCCAACCCACCCCCCATCTCCACGCTTGTCGGGGACATGTACTTCATGAAGGTGTGTGAACGATGCCACCATGCCGACAACCGGCTGACGTTCGACCGAAGAGGATTGGCAGCGACCATGGACAAATACGGCGTACGGGACTTTTACTGACAACTTTTTTTATTCATTAAAATTCACTCTAAAATCACAATGCTTGTCTTTTGTTTTGTTACGGGAAGACGACTTGGGCAAAGGGTTGCCCGCTGCGCACCAGGTCTTCGGGAAAGGGGTCGACGCGGAGGCGTAGAGTGTTGTTGGTTTTTTGCGAAAAGTCCAAGATGAGGGGACGGTAGGTGATCTGCTGGGCATGTTGCATGGCCTTGGGCATCCAGTCAGCATGCCCTGGAAAGGCCTGGGACCCCAACCGACGAAATTGTGACCGGTCTCGAGGGTTGGGAAAAAGGACGATGTAGTGCGCGTTGAGAGAGGCCGTCCTCATGTTCTTGGGGAAGAGGTTCTGCATCAGGACAACCAGGCTAACGTCCATGTGATGGGTGCCTTTGGTGAACCACGAAGCGACCCGCTTGTGACTCTGTTCCATTTCTCCCATGAGATCGTCGACGATGAGTAGCCCTGGGGTCTTGGTGAACAATTCGTAGGGGTCTTCGGGCAAGCCTTGGACCCACGTCATCCCCGAACCGAACTCCTGCTTCATGTCGTCGTAACTCGGTTGCCAGACCCCATAGCAGAAGACGACACTGGCGAGAGGTTTGGAAAACAGCCAGGCACGGTGGCGGATCATCTTTTGCACAAAGAGGGTCTTGCCGCTCTTGGACGGTCCCACCACCATGATGTTGGAAGGGTGTTCCCATTGGGGGTCGAGGGTGTCCCACTGTGTAGGGCCTTGTTGCGTCATCATTGTTTTTTGCACTCGCGTAGGTAGTGCAGGTATTTATCCACCGCCACGGCGGGCCCAGAGTCGCGAAAATACGTCACGTTCGCCTGTCATTTTGGTCAGCGGGATTTCGCGCGAAAGTTTGAAAATCCAATATGGCGTCTCGGCTGTCGCTTGACCAAGCTGTAGCTGAAGTATTGCAATCGGATGACGAAGAAAATGATGAAGAAGAAGAAGAAGAAGTAGAAATAGAGGACAATCAAGATATAGACTTGTGGCTCGACACGTTTCCTGGACAAGAAGGGTTCAATCGGGAGCTTTTTAAAGAAATTGGCAAGGAGCTTTTGAAGCCTGTCATCAAGCAGTGCTCAGTAAGTTGCAGTCATGGCGAATTGCAGCCTACTGAGCGTGAAAAAGGTTATTTTACACTATTACTCACTATGACAGTTATTTTCACTTGTTTCCATGCAATTTATTTTAATCTTTTGAATCACTGTTGATGACAGTTGAATTGTTGAAACATGTATGATTATGTTTGAACTCAACAGTGTAGTGTTTTCTCGACAAATCATAGTACACTTGCTACTTTTAAGGCCTTTTGATATCTGTATTACACCAAAGCTAGCTACGTCTTATAAAAGATTATAGGGGAATCTTTGTTTACGTTTTTTCCTCATTAGCATAAATTGCATTTCAAGTTTTATATAAATATAAACAATCAGACTCCAGAAATGAAAAGACAATGTCAATGTCATTCTATTTACATATTATTTCTCTTTTTATATTTCATATTGATAGCTGCCAAAATGTTATCACTATCCTCCATCAATGCCGGCTCAATTCTCAGCACTGAATCACTGCTGTGGATGAAAAAAATGTCTACAAGGATGGCAGGAAGAGTTGCTGTGCGACGCCCTTATCATGGCAAGATCTGCAGGCAGATCCCATATGACATATTTAAGATTGCAAGGCGTGTGGTGTCAGGAAACAGAGATGGTAGTTTCTACGAACCAAGATGCTACGTTCGAAAAAACAGCAAGGCTGAAGTTATTTGTTTCACCTCTCTGTGCTCTTTTCAGAAATTCATGTCAATGATTTCTGGATTGAGTACCAGTGAGGTGAAAAAATACTTCAGCCGACAACTTAAAGGCCGATGTAGAGAACATCATACTGTCAAGTTACTTGTAGATGATGAAAGGCAGCTGGCTCTCACGTACTGGATCAAGCGTGGCCAATTTGACCTTACTTTTCAGTATGGGGAATGGAACACCTGCAACTATCCATTACACAACTGTCAGTTTGACCCTGACAAGTTCTAACCATGCAGCCAGGTGTTTTATCCATGACGACTGAAATACAGACCTATGGTGTGCTGTTCTTAATCCATGACGACTGGAAACACAGACCTATGGTGTGCTGTTCTTAATCCATGACGACTGGAAACACAGACCTATGGTGTGCTGTTCTTAATCCATGACGACTGGAAACACAGATCTATGGTGTGCTGTTCTTAATCCATGACGACTGGAAACACAGACCTATGGTGTGCTGTTCTTAATCCATGACGACTGGAAACAGACAACAGAATAACATCCATGCTCAATCATTTATCATCTCTGTTTCCTATCACCACATGCCGTATTAGCAATCTATGTAGTCTAGAAACACAGACCTATGGTGTGCTGTTCTTAATCCATGATGACTGGAAACACAGATCTATGGTGTACTGTTCTTAATCCATGACGACTGGAAACACAGATCTATGGTGTACTGTTCTTAATCCATGACGACTGTGTAAAACAAACTGGAAAGCTCTCAATTGAATCCTTCGTGTCAGGCAAACTTGTTGAGCCACAAGTCTAATATTTGAGGTATCCGTCTTTCATCAGAGTAACAGAGAAAAATAAAGAAGTGGATCTGGTTATTATCAGTGTAACATGATGACATTCCCCTTTTAACAAGTACAAGTCTGCCAGCTGATCAACCCTGAACAATGTGATGTCTTCATTGTAAGGACATTTTAACTCAGTAGGTGTGATTAATTATCAAAGAGAAATTAGAATATGGTCATGCTCACTCAGCCAATCAGAGCTTAGTATTTTAAAGCTCTATTCCATAGAGTGCTGAGTTTCTGTAACTAATCAGTATTCTCTATATTTAGTTTCCCTTTGTTTTAAAAGCTTACTATAATAATTGTGCTCTATATAGAAAATACTGATTAGCAATATAAACTCATAAATGTATACATGTACATGTAATTCCTTGTGAGCATAACCATGTTCTATTAAATAAAGGTGCCCTCCCTTGTGGCTTTCTATCTATATTGTAATGTTCGGGACTGGGGCTATTTCCCCACTGGCATCCCTTACATAATACACTACACAAGGATTGTCAATAAATATTTAATACTTTGATCATTGAATTATTTTAAGTTAAAGATTGTATGAAAACACTGTTACACTGTGACTGACCAATTCCAGTAGTTTTGGTACAACATGAATAGCTACATTGTACATGTCGCTATATCTACATATATGGTACCAACCAGTATAATAGTGATTTAATTTAATTGCTTGTGGAACACATTATCATGGACAGTACTAGTAGCTTGACTAATAGACATTCTCTTACAGTAGTGAAAATATAATAAGTCTACTGCCAACATTCACAAGTTCAGATAAATCACTGCACTGAAATTGATCAGTCTCTTTTGGATATAATATATACATGTAACTGCAATAGTGAATATACATATCAAGTTATATTAATTATGTAGATGAGATACAGTTCAAAGGATTCTGAACTTCAATGAATTTCTATCAATAAATATAAGTTCTTTGAATGTTTTTACAATATAAAATACATACATTGTACATGTAAGAGAATAAATAATGATATAATTTTTTTAAATATTTTAAGTTCAATATTCAAGATATTTTATATACCGGTATATACAAAGCGCTTCAATTTACAATAAATAAATATGAGTTGCTTGAATGAAGAAATACATATTATAGATGATATTTACAAAATATTAATAAAAATACTTTTTACATGTAAATGTTGTTTGATTTTGAAGTTCTACATACAGTCCATCAAATAAATGCAGTTTTTTATCAACAGACATCCAGTTCAAATGACACTGGCCATAAATAATAATTGAAGGGGTCCATGCAATAACAGCATAAGTGATCTCTGATCAAACTCTAAATTCTCCTTGAGAGTCTTTGGATTTCAAAGGAGAATTTGGATTTTGATCACGAGTCACTTACTCTGTTCTTGCACGGAGCCCTTCAATTGTTAGCATTGAAGTATATATTATGCTTGTGGTAAGACAAGGGCAATTAATTAACATCAAAACTAGTTGATGGGCTGAGTATTGAGACATTTTGAGCATGAATGACCTGACTTACCAAGCATACGCATTATAGACACAAGTTATTTTGATTTGAAGAAATATATATTCATACTATTTTTATAAGAGCTCCAATGAAATACACAGATAACCCTGAATACATGCACTCAACAGTATTTAAAACCTGCATTTCCTTCTATTTAATTTAGGTAGTCTGACATGTAGCAATATCGCATGACTGAGATCAGAGTTAACTGTATAGAGATTTAAGATTTAATTAATTTGCCATACTGACAGGGATAGCCCTACAGAGTTCACACTCCAATTGAACGGGGTCGCTAGTACTCGGGTACTGTTGTACCGAGTGACATTCCCTTACTCTCTGTGAATTAGTACAACAGGATATTTTACATCCGGGTGGTTGAGCGATGGTACTTAACCCATGAAATCAATATTTTCCATTGTTTTCTTTTGTTTCACAGGTTAGAGTGATTTTTATTTAACCCATGAAATAGATATTATTATAATACATGTTGTACACCTTAGTAGATACTAATTCCATTGTTTTCTTTTGTTTGGTATTGACTATTACACATTGACTATTCGATTTTGTTTCACGGGTTAAATAAAATCACTCTAAGCGCCATCACTCTACTATAGGTACTAATTAACTAAAGTCAAATAACATTGCTATTGGAGGAGACACTTGCATTTTTGTGTGTCACTGATATATTTGTTTATCAAAATTGGAACAAAAAAACATACCCCATCTACATTGTAGCAGCACATCCCTGTATTATTATTATTATTATTATTATTATTATGTATAGGTTAAATGCGTCTTTGCTGTAAATGTGCTTGTAAAAATAAAATATAATTACTACAGTCAATAATACTAATAATTTTATATAGCACCCTTTCCTAAAAAGACCAAAAGCGCTTTACAAATATATACAAATTATTATTATTACAGTCAAAAGCCCCTATTCCTAAACAATTAACATAAAAGCCAGGCAAATGGATAATACATGCAAGCAAATAATAAAAAGAAGTTGCACTAATTAATATTGACTTCATGAATATGTAGAATCAAACTAAATAACATTTGTCACTTTGTTCAAAACAAGCTTAATTGAAGTTTTAATTTCTCAATATACCAACACCTACATCAAATTGCCATCGTCAATTCAGGACACCGCTGAATATTCTGAAAATATGTCATTATATACAATGAACACAGTCACCTTGAGATGTTAAATACACAAGTTATGCCTTTCAATAAATCATAATGACATTAATTTTCTATTTACAGAAATGAAAAATTTTTCATTCATGTTACCCTGATTTTCTATGAAAAAAATACTATCTATCTATCTATCTGTCTGTCTGTCTGTCAGTATAGTAACTCAAATGATGTAACACTATACACGTCACATCACTATCTAATAGTAACTCATGACGTAACACTATACACGTCACATCACTATAGTAACTCATGATGTAACACTATACACGTCACATCACTATAGTAACTCATGATGTAACACAATACACGTCACATCACTATAGTAACTCATGATGTAACACTATACACGTCACATCACTATAGTAACTCATGATGTAACACAATACACGTCACATCACTATAGTAACTCATGATGTAACACTATACACGTCACATCACTATCTAATAGTAACTCATGATGTAACACTATACACGTCACATCACTATAGTAACTCATGATGTAACACGTCACATCACTATAGTAACTCATGATGTAACACTATACACGTCACATCACTATCTAATAGTAACTCATGATGTAACACTATACACGTCACATCACTATAGTAACTCATGATGTAACACTATACATGTCACAACACTATAGTAACTCATGATGTAACACTATACATGTCACAACACTATAGTAACTCATGATGTAACACTATACATGTCACAACACTATAGTAACTCATGATGTAACACTATACATGTCACAACACTATAGTAACTCATGATGTAACACTATACATGTCACATCACTATAGTAACTCATGATGTAACACTATACACGTCACATCACTATAGTAACTCATGATGTAACACTATACACGTCACATCACTATAGTAACTCATGATGTAACACTATACATGTCACAACACTATAGTAACTCATGATGTAACACTATACACGTCACATCACTATAGTAACTCATGATGTAACACTATACACGTCACATCACTATAGTAACTCATGATGTAACACTATACACGTCACATCACTATAGTAACTCATGATGTAACACTATACACGTCACATCACTAGTAACTCTCATGTTGTGTGACAGGCACATTTGTTCATGTATGTCCTCGAATGGTTCAAACCCAATTGATCAAATATAAATATGAGTAAGTGTGGCCTAGTTGGTAAGTGTGCTACCACTCTAGCTGATTCAATCTGAAAGCACGCTCTATTCAATGCTACTCAAGAGTCCAACACATGTGGGATACGATGTCCTACGACTCTGCGCATGAGCAGAGAATATGCTTCGCCTCGGACTGGAAACCCTCTCGGCTTTGAAACATTACTTATCAGTCAATCAGTGAATCAATCAATCAATCAAATATTTTTTTATTTTTAAGCAACATAAATATTACAGTAAATCCAACAAAAAATATTAACACTCACCTTAAATGGGATGGCCATAAATGTGGAGTCCATAGCAGCATAAAAACAACTAACATATTATATTATTTCAAAATAACTTAAATTAGAGTTAAACAAAAAGACTTTATTTTAATGTATTAAGTGGAATTTTAAATGTACTTACAGTTAGCAGCAGCATTAATGCTGCTGCTTCAAGATGATTAGAATTGAGACCATGCTTCGTCAGGCCTCTACCGTTCGACCAGTCTGGCATGGGTGGCCCTACAAGGAGTACAATCTAGACTCCTGCCAGCATAGCTCTATAGGTCACTGAGACACGCAAACTACTCCACCACGATAAGGTGATGGTCCAAGAAGTAGAATTTATCATACATGTTTTTATAAGAAAATAATTTAATTTACTAATAAATGCTTTCACATTCAAATAAATATATAATAATTGCTTTTGTTTAATTGGAAATAATTGAATTTGATCGATATTGATGAATTAAAGTGATAAAGCTAAGTACACACAGTCTGTACAACAATGCAACTGTAATGATTAAATAAATGACTGTAGAGAAATGCAAAACAATATTAATAGTGGAATGTAATAAACCCTCATTTGATGGCTTCATAGTTGATAGTAATGATGGGGAGCAAGAGTGGTTGAGTGATGTGAGCACTACGGATAGTATCGCATCTCACCACTGTGGTGCTACATGTAGGTTTGGAATGATGGATAAATACCTCCAGCAAGTCAATAAATTGATGTGATAATTTAATAGCACAAATAATAATAATATATCACCACAATGTGATTTCACAAAAAACAAACAGAGCTTTGTACTGCAGGGCCTACAGTAATTAGTGAAAACTATTGTGGTGTCCCTGCCTTCACAGAAAAAAGCAAAATATATAAATAAATAAAATAGAAATATGTAAATGTCTATGAAACCATCAAATAAGTGGTATGTGTAATACATATTATATCATTGATATTATATCATTGATTTTATTTTCTCCCTAAATGGGTGGGAACAGTACTTACACAATAAAGCTGTTGAAAGCTTATCCATTCCACAACCACAGAATTTATCATCACTGGTGGCACGCTTGGGGATGTATCTGAGTCCACTGGATGACACTGGCTTTGTTAAATTATATCCTCGCTCACGTAGCCAAATTAAAGAAATATATTCATGCATGAAAATTTGTTCCCACCTGGAATTATAGTTAGTATTTACACTGTACTTTGAAATTGACACATGTTTAGATTCCCTCCCCTCCATAGAATTCAAAGCCAACCCCATCCCATACTTACCTTTCATGTCCTTAGTGTGCACTGGCACTACATGACCCAATGTCCAAACGGTGGGAGTAAAATGAGAACAAAAAGAAATATTTAATTTAATGAAATCTTTACACAGTTGAGTAAGCTCACTTACCTGTTCATCTGAAATTGAAAGACGGTTAAAAAGTGAAACACAATTACGCAAAGTTAAAGCAAGGAAAGCAAGAACATGAAATTGAAACTTAGCTTTTGTGCCATCCTGTAAACCAGGCTCTATAACATTAACTAAATACATAAAATTATGAAGAAATAGCCTGGAGTCTTTGCCTGTAAATCGATAATCAAATTTTTTAGCATCAGGCCCTGCTTCATCAAAATGTTTTACCACCTTGTTGGCCAGTCTAGAAAGAGAGCACTTGGACTTCATAGTATTTACATATTTTACAAGGGGATTATCTTGGGGCAACTGAAAAAAAGATAAATGATCATTAGGAATGTTAGAAACTAAAATAACTTCTTCAAGAAATGTCTTATGCACAAGAGCACATGCATTGTTCTTCAAATGGAGAGGTTCCACATGTGCTTGATCAATCAACTCTCCTAGGAGTGGTTTGAACTCTTGGCGACTTTTCAGGCTTCCAATTAATTCTGTTATTTTCTTTCGTTTCGTTTTTTCAGTAATAGTTTTTGTTGCATTACTTTTTTTTACAGCTTCGACTTTCTGCACAACTTGTAGTCTGCGTTGATAAGACCATGGCTTCCATAAGTTATTCTCCTCTCTTCCAAATGTACCAGTCAGACTCTTCTGATTATTAGATGATACATCTGCAAAAGAGGAGAAATACTTTGCGCTGTTATTCAATTCACCAGCCAAGAATGCAAGCATTTTCATGTCATTAGGTAGTTCAGCTATTTTAAACCTCACATTAACAAAATTATCATTATTAATCTTAATGGAAAAAGTTTCTTGTTGTATGGTCGTGATATCTGAAAGTAAAATATTGATAAATCTTAGTACAGGGAGGGCATTTTCAGGGCAGTTTGCCCCAAAAATTAGAAAGTTTTCATTGCTGCTAAGGACTCCACGACCAATGTTTAATAGGCTGACCAGCCATGCACATGAGGTGTCGTCTTTCCCAAATGGGGCACCATCCCCACCTAATGCAACCTGAAAGGTAAATTGGTCATTAAACCAAGTCAGATCGTACCCACTGCTCTTGTTGAGATAGAACTTGGCCAAACAAAGTAATAATTCCTTCAAGCTTCTGTAGCATCCACTTACCTTATCAGTCATACCCTCACACAATGTATCACGGATGCTATGTAGAGTACCAATAGGAATAGATTTAACGAAAGGCATAAGCTTATTGTATGAAACAAGTCTAGGGACAGGACAATTGGCAATTGATATACGTGTTGTCTGCAACTTCCTATTATTAATCTTGAATGCACTATCCCTATAAAGTTTACGATATTTACGTTTCCCCATAATCCCCCCACTATAATACACTGATACACTTCTACACATATTTTCATTGGAGCTCTCATAATTCTTTAAATCGGTCTTGTACACTTTTGCTGCCACTTTCTTTGATCTCTTGCTTGAGCACATTACATCGGTTAGTATTCGGTCACTACATCGGTTCAGAACTGTGTCAATTAATCCAATTGAAGCTGCCCTCTTTGTCCCACCATGTATCTCCTCTGCTGCCTCAAATGTTTCTCTTCTTCTTTTCCTACCTACAGACTCTCCTATTGTAACTCTGCCATCTACAAAATCTGTCTTATTTTTTTTCCTGTTCCTTATTGACTGGCTACTTAATCTATGCATTGTATCCTCCTCTTCTATCTGTTCTCTTCTGATGTTGTCTAGCTCCTCAACATTCCTGACTGTCTCTGCAATCTATTTACAACAGATAATAATAAACTTGATTGTTTATAATAATACACTGTATAGTTACACTGTACTAAAACAAAGACACTAAATTAACTCTACATTCAATGATCAGCTGTAAGCAAGTTGTTTATATTACAAAACTGTATAATATATAGACTAAACACATTCAGTTTGAAAATCAGTAAATTTGAATGGCAAGAAAGAATTTAAAAAAATAAATCACAACTTTATATGTGTATCAATTTTAAAACTATTTAACCATGGATTGTAAAATCATTTTACGATCCATGATAAAACAATGCAGATCCTAACAAGAACTTGTAGTTGTACATTTCATCATTTTAATTGAAAGCCGCGCGCTCGATGCAATGTAAACAATAACAAAACGCAAAAGGAGTGAATATTTCAGTGGAATACTAAATTATTTTCAAACCTAAGTTTTTTGTATTTTCATTCTGCCGTTGTCCACTGTACATAGCGTTCTTTTGCGTATAATTTGCATTGCTGAACACCTTATCAAACTGACAGCTTACAGACTTTAATGACTCAGCTGGTGACAATATAGTTTGCAACTATATTGTCATTTGTTTTATCTCTATTATTGTCTAGCTCGTACCTTACTATCTAATCTCTTTGACTGTGCTTCTTTTGCCTTCAAAGTCCGTCGCTTGTCCTCGATCTCTTGGTCCAAAGCTTTTAGTTCCCTTTCCAGCTCCTCAATATTTCTGTTCTTCATCACCTGCTTCTCTCTACGTTCTTTCTGCTCCTTTCTGTGTACACAGATCCGGTATCGTTCTTTTGGCATCTTGTCACATACACAGTTTTCACACAAGTTTGGAGGTCAGGCGCGAAAAATCAAAAGAGAAAAGCGAAAAACAAAAACGATAGAGTTGTAGTTTCGACCATGAAGAACCAAGAAATTCACATTATATAATAACTGGAGTGTATACGGAAAAAATTTACCAAGCCTCAGATTATACGTTCAAACAAAAATCGTTAAAAAGCGGAAATAGCAGAAACTGAAAGGCCAATCGTTCAGTTCTTCCAACTGGCAAAGCCGCCATGTTTGGTATCAATGTGAAGGTCTTTCCCGGGACTCTGGTTTCCCGCCATCCGATTGCTGATTCGGTGAGAAACGAGCGAATTACGATGTGCCGAAAACAGCCCTCGCTCTTATTCGTAAATTCGTCCCCAGATCCCCAAATTATGCGCCCGTCCAATATGGCGGCTGGTTACACTCGAACGTACTGTTTCAAGAAGCGCGCGGGCCCGCCGTGGCGGCTGGACCACTTCCCCCTCGCTGCTGTGACATTTTTTTGCGACGGGCCTTGGTCTTGGGCACGCGGGAAAGACGCTTGGGGCGGGAAGGTCCTGCTCCATTTTCGTCATCGTCGTCGTTGTCGTCGTCGTCTCCGGGAAGGGTGGTGCTGGTGTGTTCCCGCTGGACGATGGGGCGCTTGCCTCGACGCACTGTAGTGACCGTGGTGGTTTTAGCGATCGTTTGATAATCGCCTTTGCCCAGGTGGGTGCGCATGGCCGAAGAGGCGGTGTCTTGGTCGGCGTTCTTGTGCCGGTCTCCACCACCACCACCACCACCACCACCACCGTCTCCACCGCCATCGTCCGAAGAACCTGGGGAAGAAGGGGGGTCGGGGGAAGGTGGGGGAGGAGGAGAAGAAGAGGAAGAAGAAGGTCCGGGACCTTTGTTTCCCTCGCGCAAACGGAGCAGTCGGGCTTCGGTGGCTCCTTCGGCCGCCACCAACCGATTTTTGCTGATGGGCAGGAGACCTTCGGGAGCGAATTTCCCAAGCAGGGTCAGTCGGTCTTCCAGTTGGTCGGCGGTCATCCGTGCCACTTCGGCAGAAGAGTGGGGGTCGCGCCAGCTGACCCAGTCCAGCACACGTTTGTGTTCCGCGAAAACCGCGTTTCGGGTGGCGGTGTCGATGTCTGTAGCGTTCATCATCGTCTTCAGGGAATAGAAGTAGTCCAGGCGTTCTTCGGGCTTCCATTCTTCAAGATCTTCCGACAACGGTCCCAATGTCACCGGTCCTGGAATTCCACTCACTTCCCAACTGGTGACGGGGGGATCGGGCAGATTGACGATGCGGATGGGGGAACTGGTGTTGGAACTAGTTCCGTCGTCGCTGGGAATGGAATCCCACAGACTGGCAAAATCTTTCATCTTCGGGCTTGTTTTCGGGGACTTGTCCCGATCACCAGTTGGGGCGGTGATATCACCAGCTGGGGTGGTGGTGGAACTTGAACTGGTGATTTCACCACTTGGTGATGTGGTGATGGCCTTGACTTTTTTTTCTTCCTGGTTCATCCAGTCGGTGAGAAAAGGATCGTTCCCTTTGCCAGGACTCCCGAGATCGAGGTCCAGGTTGACGGGGGTGCCCGATTCGGCAGTCAGTCGTGCGTTCATCTATATATTCGACGAAGGGTTTCTCACCGTTATCATCATCAGCACCATGGACGGTGCTTCCTTTATACGTGCCCTTACCGCAGCCCACCCAACCCAGGTCGTGCCTTTGTTACGTCAGGGCAACGACGATCAATGGATGGCACTGAAGGAAATGGCGCAGCGCACAATGGAGGGCAAGGTTGTACCGGAAGAACGATTGCCCCGCAGTACTCGGCGCTGGCTGTCCAACCTTGCCCACCGCCACACTGAGCCGGGACAAATGCGAAGGGCCACACTGCAGCGTGGTGGGAGCAAGGCGGTTTTAGCCGGCAAGGTCTTGAAAGTGTTGGCCAAGGCAGCGGTGGGGCAATTGAAGAAGCATGGTCCCCAATTGATGAAAGCGGGTATAAGTACGGGGCTGCAGGCGGTGTCGTCACGAATCGGGGAGAAACTCGCCGGATCAGCTCCAGAGAAGAACGAGGACAAAACACCTGCTAAAGAAGAAGAGGAGGAGGAGAAGGAAGAAGAGGACGCTGATTTGACCGCCTTGCTTCAACGTTCACAACAATCGAGAGGGGATGGGAAAACGTCGCCGTAGACCGTTCAAGGCCCGGGTGTCCCAAGGGGCAATGCGTGGGATGTTGGGACCTTCGCTACCTTCGTACGCCACCTTCCACAACCCTTTTCATGTCAAGTTTTCGGAACCCGTGCCTGCCGTGCCTGGACAGGGGGCCATGATCCGTCGACATCGCGACGCCGTGCTTCGACGCCGTCGTCGACTTCCCGTCAACCCCGGCGGTGTGGAAGTCAGCATAAAAGGTCGTCCCCTGATGATGTTTTCCAAGGGACGTCGCGTCGTCAAGGTGGGTGCCTGAGAGAGAGAAAAAGAAAGACACAGAAAGATGGCAACGGATTCCAACGCAGGAGGTAATGTGGCATACGTCATTCCCAAGCGATTGTGGGATCGTGTGTATGGGGAATGGAAGGCAATGAAGAAGAAGGAGGAGGATGGCAGTCAGACGGGGGGGACCATAGTCGGGACGACGTCGGGAGGCGTGGACTCGACGGCCCTGCTCCATGCCATGGCCGTCAACGCATCGCTGACACAGTCTCCCAAGATGGAGTTCGTCAAGTATGCCGACCAAGCCATCAAGAAGATCTTGGACGATCCTGACCTGAGCACCGACGGCAAGATGCATGCCTTGGAGTCGTACACTGCCGCCTATCGCGCACAACGGAAGGACATCATCCCCACCGCTGCCACCGCCGCCACCATCCCTGTTCCGGTGAAACCTGTCACCCCCGCCGTTGCTCTTGCCCGAACCAAGCTCCCGGTCCCCACTTCGCGTTCGCCTGCCCATCGCCAACAGGCCGTGGCCACACCTGTATCCAAACGCTTCCACCTCCCCGAAACACCCCCTTCGACTTCTCAAGCCGACAGAGTGCGGTTCGAGTTGGAAGCCCTTGACAAGCTGTCTACCCTCACTCCCGACCAGACCAAGATCAGGAAGCTGTTGGTCACCAAGCAACGAAAGCTCAAAACGAAAGGCACGAGGACGCGCAAGACGCCCCTTCGCTATTCTCCCCCTTCTTGACCCTATAAAAACGGAGATCCGAAGCCATGACTCCTACCCGCAGCATCAACAGCATCATCATCATGAGCAAGAAGGCTCCAGCACCCGCAGTGACGGAGGTCCAAAAGGGGACCATGCGAGACCTGTTCACCTCGCTCCCCGTAGACACGACGACCGAGAAAAGTCGGTACGAGGTGTATACCCAGAGCGAGCTCACTACCAACCCCTTGCAGATCAAGGTGGACCCAACGCGTCGGTGGGTGGACCTTACCAAGACCCTGTTCGTCTTCGAGGTGGAGTTTTTGGCCAACGACAACACTGCCTTGTTGGTTGCCGCGAACAAGGTCGCCCCCGTCAATTTGATTGGGCATTCTATGATCAAGCAGTTTGACGTATACTTCAACAAACAGTTGGTGAGCTCTGGCCTGGCCGACTACCACTACGTCGCTTACCTCGACCGCTTGCTCAGGTTCAGCAAGGACGAGAAGACCGAGGCGTTGGGGCTCGAGGGGTGGTTTACCGACGAGACTGGCAAATTTGACGACACCGATCCGCTGCCCCGTCCGATCGTGGTTCCTACGGACAACACGACGGCCAACATCCTGGCGGCCATGAACGTCGCCGAAACCCGTGCCACACCGAACGCCGGCGCTGCAGCACGCCACGGGCTGTGCTGCCAAGGTCGCAAGGTAACCTTTTACCTTAGCCCCGTCGTCGGCATCTTTGACCAAGGCCGGTATCTCACCCCAGGTACCCAGATCGACTTTCGCGTGCGTTGGAATTCCCCCGCCGTGGCCTTGATGAGTGGGGACGCCACCCTAACCAGCACCCCCAAGTTCAGGATCGTGCCCCAGAGCCCTGCCATGTGGATCTACCACGTCGAAACGAACCCCGAGCTGCATCTCCGAAACGAGGTGGCCATGTTACAGAATCAGCAGATCGCCTTCTACCCCATGGAGGAGAAGCGCATCGTCACACACACCATCATCAACGGGCGTCTACGGGAAAAGTTCAGTAACCTTTTTACCGGCTTTCGCCCCAACTACATGATCGTGGGGCTGTTGCGAGGCGATGCCTATACAGGAAGTTATGCCCGCAACCCCTACAATTTTGGCGACATGGGACAGAAGCAAATAAAGGTGACGATCGATGGTGAGGAACTTCCCTACCCCCCCCCCCCCCCCCCCCCCATCGTCTTGGACAGTCACGACAAGTGCGAGGGCTACGCCACCTTTCCCAATTTCGCTGGAAAGTTCTTCGACTCCCAGTCCAACGGCATCTCCCGAAAGGACTACAAGGACGGCAACTACCTCCTGCTGTGGAACTTCAACCCCGACGGTGCCCTGAATTCAGGCTACGTCTACGGTCGCACTTTGGGCAACGTCGCCATCGACATCGAATTCAGCGCCCCTACAACCGACAACACTACCCTCGTCATCGTCGGTGTGTTTGAGCAAGAGGCCTGGTGCGACGGCTCGAAGAACTGGGCCAAGAAGAGTCAGTACTAAGAATGAATTCAGGAAATCGTCTGTCTACGGGACAGATTGATGTCGTGGCCCTGTACCCACCAAACCGTGGCACCCACACAAACTACACCTACGTGGGAACCAAGGCTGCCGATGAGGCCCTGGCTGAACTGGAAAGGCTTCAGCAAGGTCCCGATCACGAAGAATGGGGCATGGTGTTCAACATCGATCCTGCCCATCGTCCAGGACAGCACTGGTTGGCCCTGTACTCTCCTGCGGGGGAAAAGACTGTGGAGTGCATGGATTCCTACGGTACTCCCGAGGCTTCGCGCTACCCGGACTCGCCCGAAGCGCAGACCATCTTACGACGCGTGAGTCCTGTAAAGAGCCCCCGGCTTCAGTCCTACGACACCTTCGCGTGTGGTCACTACTGCCTGGCCTATCTGTACGCCCGAACTCACGACAAGTCCCCCCAACGCTTTGTGGCCCCGTTCTCTTCGACAGAACACGTGGCCAACGATCGGACGGTCTGTCGCTTTGTTTGTTCCGTCATGATTCCCAAAAGACTTCGTCCGGCTTTTACCGCCGCGTACGTTGGACCATTAGGGTCCCCCTGTCAGGGGTGTTGTTGTCCGAAAGAAGTGAATAAACAATAAACGCCTGTGTTTTCTCAAAATGACTTTATTGTCTTGTTTTGTTTACAAGGTTTTCATTTTTTGACGTCCCGAGCCTCGGCTTCGGCAATATCTACGTTGGTGTCGTGCAGCAGTTGGCGCAGCCACAGAGGGGTGGGGTGCACAAAACTGTCTTCCATTCCTTCCACCATTGTGACCGTTTCTTTACCCTTCTCGTCGGTTGTCCTTGTAGCGATGCCGTCGCCATCCATCCCGTCGGGGGTGATGCCATCTACAGGACGACGTTCCATGGGGTTCTTGGTTTGCACAATCGGGGTGTGGGGGGGGAGGTCTTGTTGAAGGGGGGCTGTCTTTTTCCTTTTTCGGCCTCCTTCTTCTTTTGGTTTCTTTTTTCTTTTTTTCTTTTCGACTTCTCCGCCTGTAGTGGTAGCGACGGTGGCAAGGGTAGGGAGGTGCACAATCAAAGGAGGTACGGTGGGGGGGAGAGGAGGAGGTTCAAGAGGCATGGCGGCTTGCAGCAACTCGTCAATTACCAGCGGACCTTCAGGCTGTCGGCAAGGAACAGGTGGGAAGGGTTTGGGGTCGGTCATCAGTGCCACGAGTTCGTTCATGCTGGTGACAAGGTCACGGCCGGCTGCCCGCTTTTCGTTCCCCAACAGGTGGGTGACCAGCTGGTACTCCAAGGTCTTGAAGGCATTTTTGATCGAGTTGAGGCTACCTTCGAGCAAACAGATCTTCCATGGCGCTATGAGGTCTTCGTGTTGAGCGATGAGATGACGCAACACACCAACCGTTTTGAAGATTCCATCGGAGGAGCTCATGATGGCTGCGGTGTTGGCTTCGAAATGAGGGCACGGTAGAGAGCATAGTTAGATGGCGACATAAATGGAATCTTCCGATTGGTTAAGCGCTCTGACGCCGCCCACCAGATCATCCATAGAACAGCGGGCAGGACGAAGAAGCCAATCACCATCTCGGAGCACGTTTCAGTCGTCTCGAGCGTCGTTGTCGTGCGCGTCGGCCTCCACCCTGTCCTCCTTTGAATCCTCTGTCTCGGATGGCTTTTGTAACAAATGGGGCCAGTGCGTCGATCTGTCGTGCCAGGACGGCCTGGGCGAACCTGCCCTTGACCTTGCCGCGCATGAGCTTCTTGACCTTGCTTTGTCCCGCCCTCACCAGCTCTCCGACGAGCAGGTGTTTTATGTTTCCTCCCGCCACGACCCCTGTCAAAAGCTTCGCCAGATTCACCATGTTTTCTTTTTTCCTGTCGCGATTGCCCTGACTGCTTTCTTCTTTCTCCTTTTATTATAAAAAAGAAGAGGGTCGTTGAGGGGGAAACAATGTTGTCTTGCTATAAAAGAAAGAGTCGGGAAGTGGGTTTGAAAGCACGAGTATGGTTGGTCGAATCAGGAGCAGGATCATTGGACTTGCCAGGCCGCGCCGCGCCACCACCGCCTCCACCTTAGTTGGGGGGCGACGACGACGGAGAAGAAGAAGAAGACCCCAGCGCGGAGGCCAAGTCGGCGGGATTTTTCCACTGCTGGCGCTTATTCCTGCAGCCATTGCGGCGGCTAAGGCGGTAGCCCTTGGTGCCGCGGGGGCCGCAGCTGGTTATGGTGTCAAGAGGGCCATAAAGGCATCGGGAGGGTGACGAGGAAAAAGAAGAAGAAGAAGAGAATGGAGATGTTGGAGACGTTGCAACACGAGTTTCTGTGCCACCTGCGAACCAATTTGCATGATTACGAGGCCGAACTTTACGTGCGACGGTTGGTGCGTTTATGTTGCCCCCACCGGCCACCCCTTCGTGAACACCTGGTGCGTCTTCACTCTCTAATGGAGCAGATAGAGGAAGTGGTGGAGTCGACCTTGGCCGGCTGTCGTGAGCGCGTGGCGGCGAAAAGCTCTGCCCTTTGTTAACACGTGTGCTGAAACACCTTGTCCAATGAGGGCATGGCTCTGTGGGGGGTATCGAAAGATATCAGGCACATTTCACGAGCGACTGATTCACTCTGACCATCGACTTGAATCATGAACAGAAGCATGAACCGAAGGCAGCCCAGTTCTATTCCTCTGTGTTTTTGCAGACAGCCCTGTTTCTCCTACCAATCGAAGGTCGCCAATGAGAGTTATCTAAAATGTGGTGTGGAGTTAGATTTTGAGGCCATCCGTTTGAAACAGAAGAAGTACAAGAACTTGAGCAATGGCGGAAGCAAATTGGCGAGGATGAAGTTGGGGTGTAACCTCAATATGAAAGCCAGCCAGTATGGAAGCTTGCATCCTGCATTAATGAGGGTGGACTTTAGAAATTTCCCCCGCTGTCATCATGACCTGTTCGTCAAGGCCGGTGTGTGCCAATCGAAAGCCAACTCTGGTCGAACCTTCTTGTCCTGCCCCGTGTCGTTCCCGGATCAAGGTTGTGGCTACTTTGAATGGTACAACGGTGTCTTCAAGGCGGAAGACAGTTCTGACGAAAGCTCGGAGGAAGAGGAAGAGCCCCAGAAAAAGAGACGGAAGAAATTTGCTCCACCACCCCCTAGCGCCCCAAAGAAGAAGAAGAAGAAGAAGGGCAGTCGCCGCGAGGAAGTGGGTGACAGAGAAGAAGAAGAAACGACAACCGAGATTGAAGAAGAGGAGGACGACGAATATGTCCCGCCATCTTCTTATCCACCACCTTTTGCACCACCTTTTGCACCTTCTTCTACAGTTTTGGAGAAGGGTGAAGAAGAAGAGCCTGCGATGGCAAAGAAAGTTGGAACCATGTACGGCCCCCCCTCTACCCTCAAAATGTATTAGCATTCGTTGTGACACCAATAAATAACCTGTAAATCAAAACACTGTCTGGTTTTCTAGGGGGTGGTTGTTGTTGTTGTTGTTGTTGTTGTGTGACACATCTGTTGTGTGACACATCTGTTGTGTGACATCCCCGCTTCCTCCTGACCATTTCTGACTTTTGCATCAATTTGCATAAATTAGCATCTGATTAAAGTAGTACGAAAATACTGTCCTATACCACTACTAAGTGGTATATGTGTTTACGTCATTAGGAGTCTGAACTCCAAATTCTTGGCCAATATGCTCAAGTACATACGTCGATAGCTTAAAAAGGCCAATATAACTTATTCTAACAAAATATTAATAGTATAAATCTGCAGAAATGAAGATCAAAGTTGACTTTTTTATTATTTGACTGGTTCTCAGAGAAAATCGTCCACTGTAATGATGTATACAGTGGAACCTCTATATAACGGACCTCTATTAATCGGCCACCCTCTATTCAGCGGCCACTATTTAAGGCCCCGATTTTTTTATGTCAGTCAAGCTCTGTAAATTATACCTCTATTAAGGTGGCTCGTGGGTAATTCTTTGAACGATGGGTCTCATTTTAAATCGATGTTTTGAGGAGCAAAACGTTCACCGATTTCGGATATTTTTCATCCTGATAATCAGGCATTCGTAAATTTAAAAAAAACACAATTTTATTGTGATAAAGACATATTTTGTTGAGTTACAATCGATATTGAAACACTCGATGTTCAGAGAAAATGCTTATATTCTCCAAACTCCACGATGGATTTTTTTTCAAATTACCTCAAACAAGTGTACAAGTGTGAAGGATTACTGGTGCCAAGTTTCAAGAAAATCCGTAGGTTGGAAAATACTCCATAAGCGACTGATAAATTTTAGTACAAAATACTATACTCACACACATTGTCAGCGCTGCCGTACAAATGTTAAGATAAAACTAAATTTGAAACCATCACCTGAAAGCTTCATATCACTCGCAACTGTAGTGCAAAATTCACGCATATCGGAAGCATACAACAAACTTTATCAATATGAGAAAGTACAAGAGGTTTATGTTGTGAATTAAATGAAAATCCAAAATATTGTATTCTGCGTATAAAAACATTTATGTCGATTTGTTTTCCATAATTTTTCAATATGACATAGAGCAACATAATACTCCCATAGTGACATTATCATTGACAATTTCATTGGAGTATCGTGATTCCCAAGCGTCAGAAACCCGGGAAGAATTTCAAAACACATCCAGCGGTGTTTAAACACGATGGGGTTTTCAAAGCAGTTTCGAATACGGAAGACTTGAAGTGGCTGGGTTTGCTTCCAAAGTTATCCAAACTGTATGAAAAGAACACGCTGAAACTTGGTGAAGTGTTTTCGAATATGTTGCTCTATGTCATATTGAAAAATTAAAACGCAGAATACAATATTTTGGATTTTCATTTGATACACAACATAAACCTCTTGCACTTTGCTCATTGATAAAGATTGTTGCATTCTTCCGATTTGTGTGAATTTTGCACTACAGTTGCGAGTGATTTGAATCTTTCAGATGATAGTTTCAAATTTAGTTTTATTTTAAAATGTGTACGGCAGCGCTGACAATGTGTGCGAGTATAGTACCTTTGTACTAAAATTTAGCAGTCGCTTGTGGAGCATTTTCCAACCTACGGATTTCCTTGAAACTTGGCACCAGTAATCCTTCACACTTGTATACTTGTTTGAGGTAATTTGAAAAAAAATCCATCGTGGAGTTTGGAAAATATAAGCATTTTCTCTGAAAATGGAGTGTTTCAATATCGATTGTAACTCAACAAATGTTGTCTTTATCACAATAAAATTGTGCTTTTTATGAAATTTACGAATGCCTGATTATCAGGATGAAAAATATCCGAAATCGATTAACGTTTTACTGCTCAAAACGTCGATTTAAAATGAGACCCAACGTTCAAATAATTACCCGCGAGCCACCTTAAGAGGCCACTTTGCAAAGTCCCGAGGGTGGCCGTTATCTCGCCGTTATCTAGAAAGTCTACTGTATATTTAACAATTAGACAACGAGTACGAGTTGGCTATGAGCAGATAGTCAACGAGGCTCCTGCCGAGTTGACTATCTTAGCTCATAGACAACGAGGGCGAGTTGTCTAATTGTTTTAGTATAAACAAACTAGCATACTTACTTTTATACCAATATTTCTTGTTTAATTTGCATAGGTAAAAAGAATAAGAATTTTATGCTGGTCATAAGTACACATTTGGCTGAACTAATCGAGCTGTTTAGGCCATCAACAAATGGAAAACTAAACCAGAAAAGTTGGTTCTTTTGTTGAAAAACTTTCATAAATCAAATAACAAATGAACAAACCACGAGTCAAGAGTGGTGTAGCCTTCGTTTATTACCTTTATCACTATCAGTACTCCATTTGGCTTTGGCTTTGCTCAGTTTTAAAAGTTGAAAAAAATCGGCCTGAAAAATCTTCAACTTTAACGATCGTTTCTCGCTCAGTTTCTGCAGTGTCAGCCAAAGAAAACTTGCTGGAATTGTCAATGAGATGTCTATATTTATGTGCTTTTTCCATTTCTTGTTCTTGAGATTTGTTTCTCGGTCTATTTTAGCTCTTTTTAGCGAGAAAACAACTATCGGGTTTGTCCGCCATCTTGCTTCATCTTTCACGGCCAATGGTTACCATGGTGATTCGCTACTAGGGGACTATCACTATTAGACCCCTAGTAGCGTAGCCAATCAGATTGCAGGATATGTGATAGACCACTAGTTTGTTTATACTAAATATATTTAGTCAATAAACCCCTTGTTCTGGCGACTGGTATATCGGCTGATAATATCCGCGGCCGAAAAATAAACAGTTGGCCGAGAAGCCAAGGACATTATCAGCCGATATACCAGTAAGCCAGAAAGGGGTTTATTTATTTTATAACCCTTCGATAAATTTTCTACGTACGTCTTCTGTAAATAAAACCGACTCGGCTCATAAAAAAACACATTCACGATCATTGCATATTTTGTTGACCTTTATTTACAGGTCACTCGCCAAAACGGGACTGTTGTTCTGCCATTACAATTTAGATAATTTCATTTTTCTCAAAAGTTGGAGATATCATCAAAACTGGGGGATATTACCTGTAAGTGTAAAGTGTTTATAATAGGTAACTCAGCTACATCGCTAAAAGCTAAGACTACATTACTTCTTTATTTCAAAACACAAACTAACAAAGGTGTTGCTACTGTATTCGTGTTTCCTTTAATTGTATAAAGATGAAGTTCTTCTTTGAGAACATAATAAATATTCAAGTGAAGTCGGGGGAGTCAGTATCGGGTCAGTAAGCTTAAACGCGTTGGTGTCCAACGTTCGGCTTACTTCGTCCTACCTGCCTTGGTACTCCAGAGCTAAGAGATCAGTGTCTATCGTGACCAGAATGTGTGGATTATTTCCAGTAACCAAAGTTTATAAACTTGTCGCCTGAATACTCGAACATTCGTTTTCAAACGGCGGCCGCCATGACGGAAACCATCGTTCTCGCCGATTAAAAACGTATAAACTTGGACTTCAAAACAAAAACAACCACTTGAAAATACGCAAAGAGCAACGATGACCGTCCAGAATTCATTCGGAATAGAAAACTATACTAAAATCGCTCGATGGAAAAAGATTTTAAAACTCACTATGTAATTTCTTTCACAGATATGTTTAGTCTATTTTACAACCATATTCGTATTATTTCAATATAAAAATGCATTTTCCATTTTATTTACCAGTACTGGTATTGTCTTGCTTATCCGTGAGTCGTCTCATTGAGACCTTTGATTTATTATAAGCTGTCGAAGCATGTACGTCTTGAACATACTGTGAGTATTGGCCAATAATGTGGAGTTCATGACTTCTGATGACGTAAATAGCTTAGGCCTTGGGCAAACGTCGAACTAACCATGAGCTTAATTCAGTCGAACCTATTAATTTTGAAATTGGCTCATGGTTAGAACGTCGTTTTGTGTTTGAAAAGGCGTTTGTGCGTTGTGGCAAAGTCGCTCCTGTCGTAATTTCCGACTTGGCTTGAACCTATTTCAAAATTAATAGGTTCGACTGAATTAAGTTCATGGTTGGACGTTTGCCCTAGCCATATACTACTTATAATAATAATAATAATAATAATAATAATAATAATAATAATAATAATAATAATAATAATAATAATAATAATAATAATAATAATAATAATAATAATAATAATAATAATAATAATAATAATAATAATCTAGGGCTGGTTTCCAATTTGGCCCACAACTAAAATATACAACAATAATGATGCTAACGTTTAAACAATAATAATGATAACTAATTGTCACCTCAGAATGACGTCTGTTGATTTTATATTGCCATTTCTTCGCCAAATGTCGCTATTCTAAACAATATTACGCTGTAAAGGTTTTATATTCCGAAAAACTGCGAAAGCTGGATCGGAAAACACTCAGTTAAAAATTGGTAATTTTCAATTTTTGTGTTTTGAAAATGTTTGTAAGTGTCTTGACGTAGTGCCCCTTTAATGGTCTGACTCTGGCCAAGGATAAACCGACAATTTTCGTTCTCCTCGAAAATGGCAGCTCGATTTTTTTTCCAGAGTTGTTGCTTTAGGTCAGAGAAAATAACGTGAATGATAAAACAATTATTGAACTCGGTCTTTGCAAAATATTGTGATTTTGTCAGTGTCTCGCAGACAATTATTTGCCTCAAGGCATCGGCAAATAATTCTGCTCGCCACTGACAAAGCACGATATTTTGTCCAACCTCGTCCAATATTAAATTGCTAATTATTTGTACAAATGAACAGCAAATGCTTAAAATGACCGCATAATATTTGTAAATAATAACATAACAATGTTTAAACATCGTTAATATAGCTTTTCTTTGTCTAATTTGAACGTCGAAGGTCTTGACTTTTTATCAGACAATATCTGATCGTCAATGCTTGTCTAAGGGGCCGGGTGGATCATTCGAAATCTTGGGAGGGGGGGGGGGGGGTAAAACTTTTTTTGAGCACGAATATTTTTTCTACCTGTATTTCTCTGCAGTATTTTTTTTGGGAGTTGGGTAGCTCTGCAGGATATTTTTTTCTCTCGACTCTCACTGCTTTTCAAATTGATAATTGTTGTCATTCCCGGGCTTGCTCACATTTCCAGTCACATTTTCACTACAGTGCTTTTCAACATTCTATGCCGATTCAGGCTCAACTCAGTACAGCCTCAGCTAGAAACATTGAATATCACTACAACTAACTGTCATTAAGCTTTATAAATGTTTTATGATCAACACGCCATAAAATAAGTACAAGGATTTCTTTCCTTAACCTTTATTTACTCGAAGAAGAGGCTTCAAATTAGGGAGATTTCAGCTGAACTAGTCATTTCCGATCGACTGAATCAGAGCTCAGTAGGTCACATTTTGCATTTTTTTTTTCGTGAACGTTTACGCATTAGATTCTCTCGAAAAGCCGAGCTGAGAGATTTCAGTGCCGTCTTCTGCGCGGCGCTAGTAAGCTACTTGTAGCCTCTTCTTACGGCGTTTTATCCAAGGATATTGGGTTCCGAGGATATTACCTGTGGTGGGGGTTAATTAACCGCGGGGGACTAAGGCGAGGGGGAGGAACGCCGAAAAGTAGAGGCTACGGACATCTTTGTAAAAATTTGAATTCCCCGTCAGCCCAGCAACGGGAAATGTGATTGGCTGAAAGGGAGTCATCTGTCAACGGGTTGTCATGTAAAGTACAGCGCTGGTTATTTTGAAGAGAAATACACAGATTTACTGAATGAATGCGCCAAAGAACACGGTATAAATATTTAAATCGATAACCGTTGGCGTTGAATCGGATGAATCCAACTATTAGTGATAAGCCCCGGCCTTTGAACAGTATCGTGGAAGAACAACTGAAGTCAAACGAATTCTCTCTAAATGTCGTCGCCCTCTTCAAGAAGATGTCTTGGAGAAGATAAATCATATTCTCCGTGGAGATTGTAATTCGTCTTAATGTCCAAGGTGAATTTTGAATGGCGTCGAACATAGTCAGATCGATTTTGGATTTGATTTCCTGCCGACTTTTCCCTTGGCCGGTTTAGTAGGAGTTTCCTGCATGCTGATTTATCGAATTCGAAAATAAGAATGACAACAGTAGAATAAACAACGTGAGAGCTTCGAGATATGGACAGAGGATTACCGATGTAAATAAACACGTTTTCTCGCGAAAACATATCACATACGTCATCAAGAGGCGGAGCGATCGGCATTTTACAGGGTTATCAGATTTCATGCTTGATTCAATTTTTTACAAAGATGTCCGTAGCCTCTACTTTTCGGCGTTCCTCCCCCTCGCCTTAGTCCCCCGCGGTTAATTAACCCCTACCACAGGTAACCCAATATCCTCGGAACCCAATATCCTCGGATAAAACGCCGTAAGAAGAGGCTACAAGTAGCTTACGGCGCTAGAGTCGCTTTAGTGATTCCCAAATACTTTAAATTGCGTCGAAATGTAATTTTAATCATTAAGGCAAGACAATTTTTATACAATGATACATACCATAGCAATTCAAGCTTTTAAAATAACGGTATTTATATAGGGAGCACAATTTGGCGAGCGACGAAGTCGCGAGTTTCTAGAGGGGTGCGGGGGCATGCTCCCCCGAATTTTTTTGAAGTATAGGGTCTCTGAAATAGCATTTCCTGCCTTCTGAGAGTATAGTTTCCAGTAAGTTTAAACTGACAGAAAATTGAACTTCTGGCCGAATCGTGGGAGTCTTACAGTGATACAACCCCCCTTAACCTAGTGATCCCCTCTCCCCCAAATCTTATGACTAAAATAATGACAGTTATTATTACTGGCTTTGTATCTAGAAAAATTATGACAGCTCCCTTATAATGTTGTGTTAAGTTCCTCAATTAAGCTTTGTCTTTATCAATTTGGTGTATTATTGCAAAAAATAATATACTTCAGGGGTGGATCTCGAGATTTTGAAAGGGGGATGCACCACTAAGGGGCCGCAAGGCCCCTTCTTCTAGGGGGTGTGGGGGCATGCTGCCCCAGAAAAGTTTGAAATCTAGAAGCTCGAAAATGCAATTTCCATCCATTCTGGGCATCAAATGGTGGGAAGACCGTGGGCGAATATGTATCGGGCCCAATTCAAAGGGGGGGGGGGGGGGTCACCGGCCCCCCATTCTCCTCCCTTGGATCCGCCCCTTGGTGTATGATGTCTCACGACTTTACCAACTTAATAAATGTAGATGTACTAGTTTCCGAATAAACTTTATGACTTGTAACTTGTGCAGTTTTGAGAATCTGAAGTTATTTCAGATAGAGTATATTCAATGTTTTTTGAAGTTTTCTTTTGATACATTTTGCCTTCAGATAGCATGTTGCGCTCCAACTGTCTTGCTTGCTTGCAGGAATTTTTTTTGGGTTGTAGGGTACTTGTAGGAAATTTTTTTGGGACATTTTTTCTTTGCAGGAATTTTTTTTGGGGAATTGTCACCCCCCCTCCCAACATTTCTAATGATCCACCCCTAAACTAAACATGCGAGAACCATCTGTAATTATAATCAACTATAAATATCCCTTCGCTCTCATTGGTCAAAATCGATCACGTGACGTGATAGTGTAGCTCCGTCGAATATCAGAGCATAGTGTTTGGCCTCCGTTGGTCCCCGCGCGCGACATACATTGCATAACCGCCGTCTGGTTGGCTCAGTTGGTTGAGTACCGGTCTATTGTGAGGGAGGTTCGTGGTTCGAGTCCCGGCCGGACCATTACTCAGGGCCTTAAAATAATTGAGAAGGTGCTGCCTTTGTAATTACATCTGCAAATGGTTAGGCCTTCACGGCGGACATTGCTGAAGAACCTGTTGAACTCTTCGTAAGAGTAGGAGATTGTTACCCAGTTCAACAGTCTACTTCAAAATGGAGGCATAACACACTATCATACTAACTCCTCATAATTGTAAGCTGCTCGGCTGCCTTCATATGCAGCCCGAAAAAGTCCTCCATCGGTTGTAAAGCGCATTGAGACAATGTGACTTATTATATTATTATTATTAAAGAAAAGTTTATCAGAATCGATTAATTTTGTTGACTGTATTATTAGAAAGTAAAAGACTACGCGCCACAAGTGGTAACGATCGGGTCGTACGAAGAAGACAGCACATCTACTAGATAGATCGTTGATCAAAAAAAAAATTAAGATCCAGCTGGTAGCAGGATTCACTAGTGCCCTGGTGGTATTGTATTGTAATAATAATAATAATAAATAATTGCTTATATAGCGCCTTGTACTGTACTCTAGTGGCAGCCGTTTCTGAACTCAGGGCTGGTCCAGGGGTGGATCTAGAGATGTTCAAGGGGGAGGGGGGTGGGGGCACCAATAAGGGGCCGTAAGGCCCCTTCTTCTAGGGGGTTATGAAAATTTTGAAATCCAGAAGCTCGAAAAAAATGAAATTTCCATCCATTCTGGGCATCAAATGGTGGGGAATAAAGCTTATAAATGAGCGGCCACGAACAACACTCCACTGGTATACGAGTTTCACCAATGTACTGTTTGTTACATTTAGTACATTGAATCATGTAAATGACGTTTTTTGAGTTGCAGTCCATGTGTGTAGTAACATGTAGTAATGGCTCTGGTTTCACCCGTAGAAGTAAAAGTTTATTGGGTGCAGTTATCAGAAATGTAACGGCAAGTTAAACAGTTTTGTCCACAACGAAAAGAACCTGGATTGTGATTGGAAGCAGTGTTGGAGTTATCAAAAAACTACAATTTTACAGAATATTAAATACAAGAATTAAAGTAAAACAAACTGAAAACTATTTCTAACAAATATAAATAATCATTGTTATTACGAAAGGACAGGCGTGTTCTTAGCCACGTAATCACTATGGCGTAAGAGTCCCCATTCTTTCTTGAAAGTTTCTCAGCTAAGTTTTTCAAGAACATTTGACATTCAGCTCCCATTCCGTGTAATGGTCCCCATTTCGACATCAGTACTCTTTGTTGATATTTCCTCTTTTTCTCATGTTCTTTGAAGATCGTTGACGTTGGCTTGTTCTGGTTACACTTGGAGTTAACATGCGTCACTCGGACATCATCGCCAGAAATCAGAGACATGCCTGGTCGCGCAGCTCATTATTCATAAGCTTTTCGGACATTTCAAAAATTAAATACGAGAAATAGTAGAAATGTATGGCAAAACATGGAAAATCAGAAATATCTGAATAACTAAACTTCGGATGCAAACTCCCGATAGCTAATTCACAAGTTTAATGTTTTGGGTGCTCGAATCGAGTACACTTCTTACAAACAAGCGATAAAAACATTAAAGTATGCCAAAATCGATTTCAAAAATCGCTCTCTCAACAACATCATACCTCTGTCTGTTACTGTAAAAGGCCGCCAAATTATAAATAAATAATAAATAAATATTTTTCTCAGTAGATCCACGAAGTGGCTATTCTTCTACTGGCACTCACACTCGCTACCACTACATTCGATATTTTATACATACAACACTCAAACTCACATGTTGATTTTTGCTGAGGGAGGAAAAACTGGAGAACCCGGTGAAAAAACCCTCTTGGCATGGTAGAGAACAACACATCAAACAAACTCAATTCACATATGACCCGAGCCGGGAATTGAAACTGGGCCACAGTGGTGAAAATCCAGCGCTCTCGCCACTCGCCAACCATGCCACCCACAAATTGAGAAAATTCCTAAAAGTTGGAGTCCGGTAGCAGCTTCGTCGAGCGTGGTACACACTTTCCCGATAGCCAGTTCGAAAGGACATCATCTAAACTCACAGAATATTACACTTGTTTGGCCATAAATTCCACTTCTAATATTCCAAAATCCAGCCCAAAGATAAGCTAAATTCCACTTTCGCCGATACAGAAGCATACTGAGTAAATCTACTGTTTTCGCCGTTGTTTTTCACTCGATCTGACGCTTCTATCAATATTACTTGGATCGCCATGTTTATATAAGTAGCCTGGCCTGTTAGATTACACAGGAAACCCTGAGATAGTTAGCTGAATATTAGCTCAAAAGCGAGAGATAGGAGAGATAGGAGGTGATGGGGTTCAACTTTGGGCTTCCTGTGGTAAATACAATTTTTGTATCTTTTTGCTAATTTTGTAATTATTTTAAAATTTAGAGGCTGTATAATCAAGATCGCTTCACACTGTTAGTTTGTGATTCAGATTTCACATAGATTACATGAATTTGAGCATAATCTTTTGATTCTGGGTAACTCCGCTGACACAATTAATCGTAGACGCAAAATGTCTCTGATTTCTGGCAATGTCGAAAAAATGCTGTAACTCCACGTGACCAGAACCCTCCTGCCTTTATATCTAATCTTGCCTCAGGGCTAGTGATTGCAGTTCTTGGGTCAAATCTTTCGTTGTCGAGTGGTTGAAGGTGTGGCCAAAGGCCTGGGCACGAATAAAAAAAAGTTACATAGCAGTAATGACTGAATGGGCTTGTAACACCCGCCACGTGACTTTTTAAATTTTCACCGAAGACAAACGAAAATAAAATAACTTGAAAGAGCATACTAAAATTAGTAAAAGTTGAAAATTTGAAAAGAATCAAGCAAATAAGAAAAAAGTTAACGGCTTTCAAAGTTTCCCGCTTTGACAAGGACAGGAGGGAGGGATGACTCCATTGTTCTCGAATTAGCATTTTTGACCGACTGATAGTTACCAGTGTGACGTCACGGCTCGTTCGTGCGAATTTCAATATGGCAGCCAATCTGACCTTCTTTATGCCGACTATACAACGTTCAATATTCTGTTCAGATCTACATGTACAGTCTATATGAATATTTTTTTAGTATCTAGAGGTATTAATGTGTAAGAATATCTCTACCGAGATAAAAGTAATGCAAGGATTAAGTGTTTTTTTTCGGAGTTTTAGTCTTGATGGTCATCAAATGGAGAGCGAAATCTTTCGACCGGGTAAAGGTCTCGGCTTTCTAGAGAAGCTAAATTAAGTAATGGTGACTTCAAAAAAGGAGGTTCTGCTTAGAAGGTAATAACCATGGACTGTGTGGAATATGGTGGATGTACATGCTCTGAATCTTTGTATCTTTGCCTCCAAAGTTGTTGTGTACAAAATAAGGACACGATGATTGGAGACCGTCATATATATCCTTGGATTTCGTGGTGAAACTGTGTTCTCTTCATTTGCTAATTACTTTTACATTAGTTATTTATGTATATCACTCATGAAGTCGAATGTGCCTTGGTTTCAATACCAATTTAGTGAATTTGGTTAGTTTTATGACTGAGTTTCTGACAGTAAATATAAAGATATTTTAGCTTATGTTTAAGATATTAATTTATTAACACAATGATAATATAAAGAGATATTTGGATTATATCAAAACGAGAATAAGAATAAATATTGTAATCAGTGTACTCGAATAAAGGTGTGTGTTTTTTTAGGAGCTGCGGAGGGTGCTCAGGTCTTGATCTGGGTTTAGATAGGGGGTGTATCACTGGGGTCTGTAAACCCTGACCCTATCAACATGGCCCATACCCATATAGCAAATATATGGGAGTACACCTCCCCAGTGTTTTATTCAGGGTTTGCCCCCCCCCCCCCCCCCCCCCCCCCCCCCCCAATTTCAGAATCACTAATAAATATTACGCTTTGTTTATAGAATGTATCTACCAGTATTTTCAGTTGTTTATTCTGAAAATGAGAACTGTCTTACAACAAGACTATAAGCTCAATATTTCAGAATCAGTCAAGCTTGATTTTAGAATTGATACAATTAATATACAATGATCTCATTCTCACTGTTGTTCAATGCAGAAAATGGTAACTGCATGCATGTTCTTAGTAATTAATAACACAACATATGCTATAAGAGCAAGACTATTAACCAGTTGAACTGAAAACCTTGAAATTTCTGGGAATTTTTGATAACTATATGCTTTGAAATCAACTGAAAATTGTTAGTAATTCCTATGGGAATACCCAATAATTCCCAGACTGACAAAGAAAACTTCTATACCATTTAATTCAAATCTGAAATACTGAATATTATAGACCATGTTAATAACATAATACATATAAAATATAATTAATAGAGTGATGGCACTTAACCCGTGAAACAGATATTAGCCAAGTAGATATTACTAGACACTTATAATTCCATTGTTTTCTTTTGATTTGACTATATTAATCACTAATTATTAGATTTTGTTTCACGGGTTAGAGTGATTCCAATAAACCTGGCCACCACTAATTAGCTGTCAGTGTTTATTAGATGCAAATTAAGAAACAAAAGAAAGCAAAAGAGTGATCGAGTGTCTAATAGTGTGTATTGGTGTAGTTAGTAATTGCCCAGGTGTATTGGAATCACACTCTAAGTGCCACAACTCTAATATTAAATAATAATATCAATTAGTAATAAGCTAATAAATATACTAATTAATAAATCATAGAAATTAGCTTAATAAGCTACTTGGCTGGGCAGTTTGTTCCACTCCTGTTACAAGGTTCTTGGAAAGAATGAGTATTAAAAAAAGCATGTATATATGTTATGATTGTGTCTTCGGATTTTGGGCTTCCTGTGGTGTACATGTGCTCAAAGATTAAGAAACGCAAGAAATTCGGTTACAAATCAACCTAAGCGCAGCAGGTTATAGTTTTTCTCTAGCTTTCTATAGATATTTCGTATTTCTAAAGTAATATTTGTCTCAAATTTTAAGCTTTGAAAAATTTCGATTTTGCGAACGAGGTAAATTACAGTGCATCGTGTCCTTATTTTGTACACAACAACTTTGGAGGCAAAGATACAAAGATCCAGAGCATATACACCCACCATATTCAACACAGTCGATGATTATTACCTTCTAAGCAGAACCTCCTTTTTTGAAGTAACCATTACTTAATTTAGCTTCTCTAGAAAGCCGAGACCTTCACCCGGTCGAAAGATTTCGCTCTCCATTTTGATGACCATCAAGACTAAAACTCCGAAAAAAAACACTTCATCCTTGCATTACTTTTATCTCGGTAGAGATATTCTTACACATTAATACCTCTAGATACTAAAAATATATACATGTAGACTGTACATGTAGATCTGAACAGAATGTTGAGCGTTTTGTAGTCGGTATCAAGAAGACCAGATTGGCCGCCATACTGCAGCTAGCTGTGACGTCACACTGGTTACTATGAGTCGGCCACTTTTGAACAATAGAGTCACCTCCTCCCTCCTGGACAAGGATTTGTATGAGTTTTCGCTTGGAAGGCAAGCTGTTGCCTTCCAACATACATTTCCATACAAAAAAGGCAAAGTTTGAATGCCTGTAACTATTGCCCTATTTACGTATTTCCCTTCAAACTTTCCACTTTTACTAACTTTAGTATGCTCTTTCCAGTTATGGTATTTTCGTTTGTCTGCGGTGAAAATTTAAAAAGTCACGTGGCGGGTGTTACAAGCCCATTGCGTAGCTGAACTGAACTGAATTGCGTAACTATTTACAATTATTAATCCCATATTACTATTAATCCCCTTATGACAGTCGAGTGCGTGCGTCCAGCTTTAATATCGTCTAAGCACAGGAAGGAGAATAGATCAGCTCCACGTTTCCTTCTCCTTTATTCTTGAGGTCTGACCACTTGACGAAATTCCCCTCCACCGCCGTCGGGCATGAGCTTGTCAAGGCCGATACCTCTTGCGCTGTGAGGACCTTGTCCCACATGTTAACGCTCGTCAGATTCCCTAGTAAACTCTGGTGCGCTTGGAAAGATCCCATGTAGCTATCTTGATCTTGTCCTAACACGATGGCAGCCTTTGTGACAATACGACCGATTTGGAAGACAGCGTTGATTCTCGCGACTCCATCGATGTACATTGTTAATTTACCGGCAGTGTTTTCCCATGTCACGCAAATGTGATGCCATTTACCGTCAACGACAGGGTAGTTACTGCTAACACTGCAGAAGCAAGTCAATCAATCAATCAATGACTTATTTAAGTGTCAGACTTATAGCTTGCCAGTCCCCCTCCTTCCTCCCCCCTCTCCCCAAAAAAAAATAGAAAGAGAGCCTGAAGGCAGGCTCTAAAATAAATTATATATAAGAATATCACTATAAAATATCAAATGTTAAATATCAAATGCTTTAGAATACTCTTAAATGATTGCTTTTAAGCTATTATATGCTCTAATTCTATAATCAAAGGATATAGTTTTTACTTGTAATAAAAGAAATAGGAACACTCACTAATTGTTAACAACTATGGAGCTACTAATAAAGTAATTTGTCGCTTGCACGTAAAGTACCGTAAAGTTCCGAAAGTAGCGACCCCCTGAAAGTAGTGACCTCCCGAAAGTAGGAACCCCCCCGAAAGTAGTGACCCCCCCGAAAGTAGTGACCCCCCAAAAAGTAGTGACCCCCCGAAAGTAGGGACCCCCCGAAAGTAGTGACCCCCCCGAAAGTAGTGACCCCCCGAAAGTAGTGCCGCCCTCCCCGAAAGTAGGGACCCCCACCCCCCCCCCCCCCCCCCCCCCCCCCCCCCCCCCCCCACCCCCCGAAAGTAGCGTTCCCCCATGATTAGATTAGATGGCGAACAGCACTAGCAAACAGCACTAGCAAACAGCACGTAGAGCTAGAACATTTACTGCTACACTGATAGGCAAATGTAACAAAAGCCGTAACGAGCCACAACGACTTAGTTACCAGAAAAATGCAGGAAATTTTCCCGCATTTTTTTAGATTCCTTTTGACACCATAGATGACCACAACTAATATGATACCTTCCCTAAGTACATGAAGGTTAAACAAAGGCGATCGACAAAGTGATTGATTGTTTATTGAATGTGATATATACCAACAATGACTCTAAAGTCATTTTTATTCGGCCATAAAAACATAATAAAAGGAAAATTGTAGATTTTGGACGTATAATAACATTGTATACATATGTACAAGGATCGACATATTGATACAGCGATTTGCAAAAATTATGTAAAATTTAATATATCGATATATATCGATATATAGTAATTTGCATAATCCTAATTCTTTGTTTTTAGCTGTTATAAAGCCTGAATCTAAACCCAAGTAACCTTTGTAGTATGTATGTGAAAAAACAATTGAAACAAATTAACTTTAGAGGGCTTATATTTGCCATTTTATGATGAAAATTACCCACACAATGCACCCGATATATTGATATATCGATCGATATTGATTTTTACAGAATTTTTGCAAATCGCTGTATACTCAGTAGAGATGCAGCTTGGCATGCAGTGCGGATACTGCCGTGACAGATTGTTTATAAGCTGATTTATCAGTATAAACTGATTCCCAGCTCAGTAGAGATGCAGTTTGGTGTGACATGATTGTTAGGCTGATTTATCAGATAAACTGCCCAGTTCCCAGCTCAGTAGAGATGCAGTTGGTGTTATACATGATTGTTACGGGCTGATTTATCAGTATAAACTGATTCCCAGCTCAGTAGAGATGCAGTTTGGTGTTATATGATTGTTTATAGGCTGATTTATCAGTATAAACTGATTCCCAGCTCAGTAGAGATGCAGCGGTTTGGTGTTACATGATTATTATACGGGCTGATTTATCAGTATAAACTGATTCCCAGCTCAGTAGAGATGCAGTTTGGTGTTACATGATTGTTACGGCGGGCGATTTATCAGTATAAACTGATTCCCAGCTCAGTAGAGTTGCATTTTATTATAATATGATGTTAGCACTAAGTTACAGTGCAATCCCTGTGACTGTGTCACGATCAAGGCCGATCGGGAATTGAAATAAAATATTGCGGGAAAGAATGATCGGATGTATGCGCAGATCATCAATTAAACTTACCTTCGGAAGGCAAGTTAGATTTTACATGGATTGCCATAGATTTTAACATTCATCAGGGATCCTAAGTACCTGGAGCTTAAAATACAGTAGATAGTACAAAATGATTCCACGTACTTTTGTTGGATAGGCATCTTTATCTTCGGAGAGAATTTCTGAAAGAACTCCCTTAGCTTGCATTCGATAATCGCTACATTTTGGCGGGAAAGATGGCGACGATTCTGTATTATAATTATTAAGGTCGCCGAACGAGTTAGCTGACACGGACATGAGATTCTGGAGCTCTTGGTCGTTAACACATGAGGTTGGGTTTCTGCCTAAGAATCCCAGCCAGAACACCGAATAGCTCAGACACATGTAAACGTAAACCTCTTCTTCTTTGGTCGCCTCCATCAAATAATCGATGATCTATTTGCGCGCCATTTACATCATGCAAGCGAAATTGCCTTGATTTGCAGAGGAAAACAGAGAGCAAGCACAGCACTTTGGAATATTTTGTTGATCGCCCACAAATTCTGCTGTTCAGTTCCTACCCTGTTTATCAGTGATTGCCGCATCGATCCCACGGCCTCGATCTACACGGCTCAGTAACTTTATTTACAACTTCAAAATCGCGCTCGCTCGCTTGTCAGAACTCATTTGATGAGAGTACACAGAAATGTATTGCTGCGGAAAGAAGGCAAACAACTTAATTGGCCTTTGAAAGACAATGTTGACATATAGTAATTCGATCGATAGCAACCGCGCTACCCCATTGTGACCATTATAACTTGGCTCTGGCTCCTTATTGATAGTCTTAGTAAAATACGTTCTAGATCTTGTGAATATTTGTTGTTTGTTTTAAAATACCGTACACGATGTCGTTTAAGGCTCTCCTAAAAAGTTAACGATTTTAGCACCCCGGAATTATCGACCCTCCGAAAGTAAACAGTTACCTAAGGTTCCTAAATCCGAAAGTAACGACCTCGCTACTTTCGGAACTTTACGGTGATATAAATACGGTAGTATAAATACGATCCAAGATCACTCATCACATGTGACTAGTATCCAGGAGGTGGTGGGTTCAATTCACGTCTGAGCTCGGATTTTTCCGAGTCTTTATTCACGCTTGATGAATGCAACAGATTATTTACGAACTATGGAGTTATTTTTTATTTTACTTTTTATTTTCAAGATTCGCCCATAGGGCAGGTGTTGTATAATAGGACACGAAGTCCCCTTAACAATACAGTACACCACGTCCCACCCAATAAGAAGATTACCCAGTATGCCCAACCCCTGGTTTATTCCCAATATGAAAAAAAAGTTA
>JAUJYZ010001130.1:0-77297 GCA_033675265.1 Actinostola sp. cb2023 | reverse complement strand
GTTTATTTACCAAATGATTATTTTGCATATAAAGCCAAAATTTGATTTCTTTCTCTGAAAAATATAAAATGAGACTGAATAAAGTGTATTCACTAAAGAAGCGATTACGGAAAGGATCTACGTTCACGTACAAGCGATGATTCGGGTATGGTACTCAACTCATCTGCTTATATTAATATTGAAGATGCAAATTATTTGGATGTCATACGGTGTGAAGCCCACGAAGCGAGTCGACGGCTTGACTCATGCAACTCGATCAACTCGTGAATTCATTAAACGAGTTGACTCGTCTGCTTAATATTAATGAATACTTTAGAGTTTTAATGAAATACGAAATGGAGTATCAGAAACTACGCTGTTATAGTATTATGATTCTGTCTCAAACGTATCGAAGTCAGTGTTTTAACGTGTGGACTCTCGAACCGTGAAACACTGTAGGTTTTTTCTAACACAATAGATATAAATTACCCATTGAGCACAAATTGATCAGAAAAAAAAATTTGAATTTTTTATTTTTGATCACTAAGTGGATTAAAAAAACATACGTCAATGCTGCCATTTTGATGAGGATGTGAGGCAATTGAGATAAGTTGGAAATAACTAAGTTCGAAAAAATACTTGAAGGGTTCACGGTTCGAGTGTCCACACTGTAATGTAGCGAACATGAGTTATCTGAAACTACGATGGTATAATTTATGATGCTTCGTTTACAACTTGAGTATCAGAAGTCCGAGTTTTACTGGACGAAATGCGTAGCACAAACTACGCTGTTCTGTATTATTCTTCGTTCTTCCAAACAAAAACGAAGTCAAGTTTTTAAAGGTAAACAGTGAATACACAAAACTACGCTGTTTATATTTTATTCTTCGTTCTTCTCTCTCTCTCCACAATAAAACGAAGTAAAAGTTTTAAATGTGAACGAAATGAGGTATCAGAAAACTACGCTGTTATATTTAGTATTCTTCGGTCTCAAAAAGTATCGAAGTCAGCGTTTTAATGTAACGAAATGCGTATCCGGCAGAAACGAGCTCTGGTAACATTATTAACACGTTGCCGTTCTTACCGAAAAATATCGATAGTCCCAATTAGTTTCTAACTGTTAAAGAAAATGCGTAATGCCAGAAACTGTACGCTAGCGTTCTGTTATTTATTACATTTCTGTGTCGGTAACACACAGAAGCGCTAGCGAAGTCAACGAAGTCAGAGTGGCCCCAGTCGAAAGCCGTAAACAAGTCAGAATCGTGACTACACGCAGCGTACGTTGGCAACGTACACGTCCAACCCCCCAAATCGAAGCCACAAACCGGAACAAAAATAATACAAGTGTGAAGTCAATCGAAGCCAATCACTCAGTCGAGAATTATTTTACGATTGGGTCGGCAATAGATACAGATGCGAAACCGGACACTTTGTTGGCGGAATTCGATTACCGAACACAATCGAACCAATCGAACCCGGGCTAGCCCAAGATCACCTATAAAATTCCCAAAAAACATGCGATACACCTCGTCTTAGTGTTTTAAACGCGGCAGCGACACCAGATTTTCCCCAAAGTTAAAGGAAGAAAAACTGTACCCAAAAATTGACCAATTTTTATATACGATTCTTTAACCCTTTTTAAAAACGATTTTGATAAGTTTTTCTCCCTTAAATTCTTATTCCTGTTCGAGAAAAAAAACTCATTGTGAAATCGGCGTTTTTTAGTCGCAATTACTCGGCCTTTTGACTCTGAAGCGGCTCACATTTTTGATTGTCAGCGGTCTGTAGTGACACGTAAGGTTATGGGGAGCGAAAAAATTTACATGAGCTGTTGTTTATCTGTGAACGACGCCATTGCGAAAAAACAGAGATGGTGTATTGTATGGGTTATGATTGCTCAAATGATTCGAGATTTACGACTGGAGTTACTTACCATCGTTTGCCGAAAGATAGGGAATTATGTAGTTCAAGTGGCTGGCGAAGATATCTCGAGAAAATCCAAACCATATCGAAGAATTCTGTTGTGTGTTCAGACCCACTTCACACCCGAATGTTTCGAACGCACACTGAAAGCAGAACTTTTTTGGGAACCAAAACCCAAAGCTAAACTAAAGCCGAATGCCATTCCAACGATCTTTCTCCCATATTCCCAATCAAAGAAACCTCGTTTTATCCTTCTGAAAAACGCCAACTCGAGAAAGAAAAGAAAGAGGTAAGATTGATCTTTACTTTTCAAAGTTGTGAAACCTGCAACATGCAAAGTAAGTTATTTCTATGAACATAACAAAATCGATCATATGATTTCTCTTGCAGTATTTGTCTGCTGTCTTGGTCGGGCAAACGGACCAAGCACTGGGCTGCCACTAGTACCGAACTAATAAACGAGAATACAACCGAAACAGGCACTTCTACACGTACAAAAGACACATTTCGTTCAATGCACCGTCGAAACCCGCGAAAGTTATAGCCAAGGGAACACTATCAGTGGACTTTTGCTTAAGTCTACTGGAACCCAAACAGAATGTTCGTTCTTGAATTCTTGTGAGGCTAATACTCAAAACAGATGAAGTACAGTGTGTGGTAGAATGCAATGATGGACAGCGACGACGAATTAGAGTCTTCACAAGAGATGTTTACCCGAGCGAGAGTATTGAAACTGTCTCCCCTATCCCAGACAAGTTGAAGTTGCTAGCAGAGTCTTCATCATCTGAAGTAGAGGAACGTGGCAGTGGCTCTCAATCTGAGTGCGAAGAAGAAATAACAAGACCACAAGATAACAGAGTGTTCCTGGTTTTCAAAAGATAATCTAGTGAAGCTTTTAAAATGGTGCCACGTAAATGTGTATGCAGCTGTGACTCAGATAAGTGAATCTACACAAGGGACATTGCTGAATGTAACCACAAATTGCATAAAGGGACACAACCTTACCTGGCAAAAGTCAGCCCACATTAGGACGTATGGCAGCAGGCAATATGCTACTTTCGTCAGCTATACTTCTGAGCGGTTCCACATACACAAAAATGGCCTCATTTGCAGAAATTTTTAAATCTTCAATTTCCTTGGTGAGAAGTCATTTTACAAAAATCCAAGATGCTTATCTCTTTCCTGTTATTAATGATTTTTGGATAAGAGAACAGAATATGTTGCTAGAAGAAATGGGTGAAAAAGAGATATGGCTGTCTGGAGATGGGCGCTGTGATAGTCCTGGACATAACGCCAAGTATGGCACTTACACAGTCATAGACCAAGGAAAACTGAGAAAGTAGTCGACATTGCACATAGTGCAAGTGAGCGAAGTAGCCAACAGTAATGCTATGGAGAGGGTAGGTTTTCGGCGTTGCATGGAAACATTTAGAAGAAAATGGCAAGACAGTAAAAGTGGTAGCTACAGACCGGCATATTGGAATTAATGCTGATATAAGAAGAGAGCACCCAGATATAGACCACCAGTATGATGTCTGGCACTTAGCAAAGAGCATCAAGTCCAAGCTCACTGAAAAGGCAAAGAAGAAGAACTGTGATGACCTCTTTCAGTGGATTAAGTCAATTTCCAACCATCTTTTCGGTGGTGTGCAGAGACCAGTGATGGAAACAAGGCCCTTTTGAAGGAAATGTGGATTCTGTAATATTCCATGCTGCAGGCATCCACTCCTGGGATAGTGCAGATATTTACCATGAGTGTGCACATGACCCCATTCCTCCTGATGTAGACCGAGCTAAAATATGGCTGACTCCTGGCTCAGCTGCACATGATGCATTGAAAGAAGTAGTTCTCAACAAAAAGGATTGTTGAGGACATTCAAAAACTCAACTTGTGCTGCCATACTGGGATCACTAGAAGTTTATCATAATGTTATGACCAAGTATGTCCCTAAACGACAGCACTTTTCATTTAAAGGGATGGTTGCAAGGAGCCCAGCTGGCAGCACTCGACCATAATGCCAACACAGGAAGAGAGCAATCAACAACACAGGAGGGGGAGCTACGATACAAAGTTGTGTACCCAAAACACACAAAAGATTGGGTAGCAAAGCCTATATTTGAAAAGACTTCTAGAATTCACATTAAGATAATGGTCGATGCCATCATTGATCGAAAAAGGCAAGATAAAGAGGAAAGAAGTTCTGGTGTGTTGACTGACCACTTATCAGCAAATATTGCCCGTGTGCCTCGCCCACCAAAGGAGGAAAGTAATCACCAGACTTACCACTCGCTTTGGACACTAATACAATATTATTTTTGTAACACTGTTCATGAGCTGTTCATTTTAGTCAATTTTAACCTTTTATTATTGTAAATGATATGAATAATTATTTTACAGAATGCACAGACTCATGGAGCAAAGTACATTGAATTGGCATATTGTGAATTGTCAGACTGCCTCAGTTTCATTTCACATGATTCAATTGAACAGCTGAGTGCAAACACTAAATCCAAGCAACATTTTTCCCTAATTAGTACTAGCGGTAAATACATATAGTATTTACTGATTAATAGAGATAGAGTGTAAACTATGGAAGGCCAAAATGGTGCAAAATTCAAGAACTTTAATTTGATCACATTCAAGGATCACGATCACATTCAACAACCACATTTCACATTCAACATATGTAAATTAATCATATTCAACAGACATCTCGATCACATTCAAGGTCACAGATCACGTTCACGTTCAACGGATCGAGCAATCCACATTCAAGAACGATTGTTAATGTCAACAAATCCCATAATGCTCTTTGCTACTGTCGACGTAGCCGGATCCCGAATGAAAAATCACAAATTAAAGATTTAAATGGAGGAAGAGAGGGTGTTAAAAAGGAAATAAATAAATATAAATAAAATAAATAAATCAGTAAGTAAAAACAGGAGCCCATTGGTAAAGATAAAAAATAAATAAATAAAAATAAATAAATAAAGTAACAATAAATAAATAAAAATAAAAATAAGTAAAAATAAAAGTAAAAATAAAAATAAATAAGTAAAAAATAAAAGTAAAAATAAAAGTAAATAAAAATAAAAATAAAATAAATAAAAATAAAAATAAATAAACTTTTTATAGAAGGCAAATGCAATTTAACCCATACATATGGAAAGGAAGAGAGAGGCAGTGGCTGTATGAGAGGATGAAAAAGGATGACAAATAGAAAGTAAAAAATGAAATGAAATGTGGGTGAGAAAGAAAAAAAAAAATATATATATATACTAAATGAAATAAAATAATAAATAAATAGATAGATAAATAAATAAAGGGTACAGGAAGAAATTTAAATGAAAAGAAAAAAAATGAATGAATAAATAAATAAATTATAAATTATAAAAAATGATAAATAGATGAAGGAAGGTATAAAAAAATAGGTTGCAAGGGGAGGGGAGGGTGGCAAAGTAGGGAGGGGATGGTGGACAGGGCAAAAAAAAAAAAAATGACCATGGAGAAGGGATAGAAACGTATAGAGTGAAGGAATAGATAACAAGCAAATAAAAAATAAATAACAGACAAAACACGAACGCAATGAAAAACGATGCTAGCAACGTTGCGAACACGCGCGAAAGAACAAACAACGGCTACCGAGGGAAGGAAACGGGAAGACCGTAACAGAAAATATAGCACCGTGGCCTGGAGCGAGAAATGTTTTTACGTGCTTGAAATCCCACACGTACATTTATTTCCCAGCTTCCACGTCGACAGTAGCAAAGAGCATTATGGGATTTGTTGACATAACAATCGTTCTTGAATGTGATTGCTCGATCTGTGACCTTGAATGTGATCGAGATGTCTGTTGAATATGATAATTTACATATGCTGAATGTGAATGTGGTCAGTGTTGAACGTGATCTGTGACCTTGAATGTGATCGAGATGTCTGTTGAATATGATTAATTTACATATGTTGAATGTGGTTGTTGAATGTGATCGTGATCCTTGAATGTGATCAAATTAAAAGTTCTTGAATTTTGCACCATTTGGCCTTCCAACCATGAAACCAGTACAAACTATTTAGTGCTAAATAGCACCAATGAAACAATAGAAAACAATAGATCATTGCACTATTTAGTGCTAATTTGGTTGCTGTTTTATGGTTTTAGTGTTTGCACTCTATTGCTATTCAGTACTAAATACACTCACAATGTTTTTGCACTCTATCAATAATGTAAAATTAGAACCAGTTTTATTGTAAATATTCATTATATAATTTTGTAAATATTGAATCACTTTGTGACTTTAATGTTGTTTGTACAAAAAGTATGTCAGTGAAATATTCTGTTTACATGTATATTGTGGTTTGATTTTGACATGGATTCTAAAAGTTGACAAAACTCAAACCAGTGAAAAATTTGAACCATAACGTGTACATGTAAAGTTTTAGATTATGTTCACTACTACATGTACATTATATTGTCTGATATACAGCCTTTTGCAAAAATTCTGTCGCGACCAAGTATATCACTATATCGCCAAAGATTTATACTATCAAATGAATGTGTAAATAACTTTCGATTTTCGTGTGTAGCTTGTATCGTATTCATGGCTCTCCAATCCACGCTTGTACAGTCAACCATCTTGAAATGCGTGTACTGGTAGCGTGTGGGCATGCGGGACTCATGCGGGGTATATAGTGATATACTGATATACTTGGTCGCGACAGAATATTTGCAAAAAGGCTGTATAATCTGATATCTAAATAAACATACAATGTTATGTAGGTACTGTACATAAAAAGGACATAATTATTTTAATAACAAATAAATAATACATTGATATTTTACTAGCTACAAATTCAGTTCTGCTTCTTTAAATCCAACATAGTCTCCATCATCCTCGGGAAATGTCTCCTCTAATTGTTTTCACAACACATGTTGGTATAACTCTTCGTCTCTTTTTGCCAAGGCTTCCATGAGCCCACCAAGTAAACTGTCTATATGCTGCTAAACGCCACGTACTACAAAGTATAGATAAAAACCATGTCATATACTGTTACACTATATTCATATAATGAATTTCATGTATTTTAAGGATATATTAAATTGGCCTAAATGCTAAAATAAGGATTGCAATAATTATTGTAAGTTTATAGTCAGACAGAGAATCGACTAAGGAAGTCATTACTCTTGACTTGCATGAGATCTGACATAACACGAAACCTCAAAATATTTCCCTTCTTATGACAATATCAATGCATGTAATAATACCAAATATCAAACCACGTCTTACTTGTTCTGTATAGGATCGGGAACTGGATTACATCGAGCATTATGGATAGCTATAAGGGCAGTAGCCAATACATCAGTATCCAAACAAACCACTATGAACTTCGGGTGTTCTGTTATACAATCGACTCCTGAAAGAATTGATAAAACACAATATTAGAAACTCCTCAAATGAAGGATTTGAAAACACACCAAAATACAAAAAAATCGTACCTGTTTCATCAAACTTATCATTTAGAAACATCTAACTCCTGGCAGCAAAACACTCGTTCTCTGTTGGAGAAGCAACCACATTCGGCACACGTACACCATTCTGTATTGTTTAGACGTTCGCTTTGCTCTGGACTTTCTTCAGGCGGTTCTAATTCACGGTCTGGCTCTCTCACCAGGGGGATACGACGGTTCAAATTGAAAAGGCTCAACTTTGGCTTTCTTTTCACGAAGCATTTTCTCTGTTTTCGCAATGGCGTCCGTTCACAGATAAACACAGCTCATGTAAATTTCGCTCCCCATAACCTACTACGTCACTACAGACCGCTGACAATCAAATGTGAGCCGCCGGTCAAAAGGCCGAATTGCGACTAAAAAACGCCGATTTCAATGATTTTTTTTCTCGAACAGGAATAAGAATTTAAGGGTAAAAACTTCAAAATCGTTTTAAAAAAGGGTTAAAGAATTATATAAAAATGGTCAATTTTTGGGTACAATTTATTGTATTTTCGATTTTTAATAAATTTACACTGCATAATCTCTATATAAAGCTTCAAATGGTGAGCTTGGGCTACCTGTGATCGAACTCACAATCAATCGGATTGGTTCGATTTTGTTCGTTGAAAATAAAACGCCATAAAAATAAAATATTGATAAGCACTGCAGTCCTAATAAAATCGGAAGATTTCTGCCATCTAATAACCATGTAAACCAAAGCTCAGTAAAGAACGCAATAAAGTTAATTTAAACACATTTGAAGAGCAACTCTATTTAAGCATTAATACACGCTTGCCGTGTCTTTGTTCTCTGTTAAAAAACACGCGGGATATGTTGGGAGAACAAAGAAAATGTTGGAAATCACGAGCCTCCGGTGAGTGATTTTCAACATTTTCTGCGTTCTCCCAACATATCCCAAGTGTTTTTAACAGAGAACAAAGACACGGCAAGCGTGTATTAATGCTTTTATAAAATAATTACAAGGATTTCTCTCTTAAAAAATCCTTTATTTACGCGAATTTTGATTGATCAAATTTGCAATTTTCCTGAAAAGCGAGAAATCGTGCATCATCCAATCAAATCTCACGAAAGAAATCAGAATGGCAAAGCGACAGTAGCGACTCGACAACTTTTATCAGTGCCGTATAAATAGTGTTTTGACAGGAAAAACGTTTTGAAGAATGCTCTTTTCTGTCAGAAAATTACCGAAGAATGTTTGTTGCACTTCGTTTGTGTATCCTGTGAACACAAAACACGAAGAAAAGTGAGAAAAGCTGAGCTGATTCAATGAAGACGAATCGTCAAACTTTCTGAAATATTTGACAACTTGATGAATGGAGCACGAAGTCAGGTAGCCAAATATCCACAGTATTTGTCGTATTTGAATCTTTTCATCGCTTTTCTCGACAAGAATGTGTAAACGATGGACGTTTCTGAGACATTTGAAGATATTTTTTCTCTTTGACATATTTTACTAGAGATATGAATGTTCTGGCGAACCCGCCGTGTAGCTACAAGAATCGCTCTGTTTTCACTCTTGTGAGTATAAATACGGCTATCTTTTCTTGATATTTTCAGTCGTACACTTGAGAAAATATGTGTAACTATAGAACTTACAGAACGATTAGTATGTGATTGAGAAAAAACTGAGCAGTTAGATTTAGTTTTCTCCGTTTATTGTGGACAAAAATAAGCTTAAGGGGGGTCGGTACTATCTTTTGATGCTCGTTGCTAGGGAAAGTGAAATTGCCATAAGTCAATTAATATTTGGTTTACAGCCGTGAAATTTGGAACATAGTCATTCAGTGTAAGTGGGAATGTAATTATGACGTCACTGGGCCACGCCCATTGTCACGTGACCCAAAGCAGAAAAACACGTTTTTTCAAGGGCGTTTCGATTTTTTTTCAAAAATTATTGTTATCAGTATGTTTTTTAAGAACGTTTCCAAAACAATCACGCATGCGTTTTTTTGAATTTCGGAAAAATAAGAAAATGACGTAAAATTCGTGTTTACAAAACCACGTATTTGCTTGTAACTTTCTTAGTTTTTAAAATATAACAAATCCCATGCGCTAAGTTTTAGATAATTCACGTTCATTTATTAAAATATCGAAAAACCGCATATAAACTTTTTTTCCGACGAGAAAAACTTGATTTTGCAGACCGGAAGTAATTTGTTGAAATGCAAGCAGCCAGGTCACTTAGCTCCTCCGCCATCTTTAAAATTGCCCAGAATGCATTGTAACAAGCAGACTGAAACTCGACAAAAGTGGCAAGTGGCAAGTCGCTGTACATGTCTTTATATCTTGCAAAAGCGGCTCAAATATTCCTTGAATTGCGTAGTTTAAGCTGCTTCTGCCCAGACACTGAAGTACTGGAGACTCCTGAATTGATGTCGAACATCCAACGCAAAACTTTGGAAATGATGGTTCAGTACACGCCTTACACAGGATTTCGCCGGTTGTGTTTTGACATTCACTTCAGTCGCACTGGGAAGTCTCGGCTAGTGAGTAGTGTATGTCCAACGATTATTCGCTTATTCTTTTGCTCTTTGTTTTCTATCTTTAGCGAGTCAACTTCCTCTTTCTTTTCAGTGAAAATTTGTTGTTGTGTTGAACTTGAGTCTAAAATATTGAAAATCTCGGCGAGTTTTCAGTTCTGAAAAACAATGTCACTTCTAATAAAAAGTATACTTAGTGAATATAATGAATAAAACCTGCTACAAAAATTATTGTATCATGTATTTTCCTGAATGAAACAAAAGTAAAACAAAACAAAACAATGGCGGTTTGCGTAAGTCAGTTCGGAAAGAAAATATCACTTCCGGTATCGCGACATAGCAACCGTGTTACCTGGCAACGAGATAGTACCGACCCCCCTTAATTGGACGATTCGTCGAGTTTCTTGGTGTGTTTTGAAATTGAAGCTCAATTCTTGCAAATTGTCGGTTTAAAATCATCAAAATCACATCTAGATAGAACTTGAACTTAACTAAACAAGAAAAACTGTAATTCTATGGCTTTTGTTTAGTAAAATAATAAAACATGTTTGACAACAGAAAAAATATATTTGTGGTCGATCAAATCCACTGCATCGCTTCAAGGTTGTTCAAGGTCATGAACCATGTTTCTGTGCTCTTATATCAAATAGCTTTTTAGCCAATCAGAGCGCGCGTTATATCATAGTTATTTTATAAAATGTTTTTAAAATACAATCAAAGGTGATATAATTATAAGAAGTAAACAGAAACACTAAAAATTCATCAACAACAGCAAATCAACCATTGTCTTTACAACACTGAGAGAGTTGGGATATTCTTATACTGGGTCTACTACCTTATTAAAATGATCGCACTTGAAAAGTTCTACACTTCGGGGACTTTGAGATGAAACAAATGACCACAGTAGTTTGACGCGGCTTTGAAATTTGAGTCCATGATTACTGCATTTGACCGCGGAAAACGGGTAATTTTGGAAGCGCGGAGCATGAAAGATGTTAGACTGTTAACAGTCTCTCTTTTCCCTCCAGACTCAGTCGAACGAGAGAAAAAAACCGATCCCGGGAAAAAAACGATCCCGGACGCGTGAGGATTGGGGAGAGTTTAGTCTGGAGGGAAAAGGACGGACTGTTCGCAGACCTAGAAAGATGTTCAATCAGTTCGATTATGTTCGATTAAAGAAACGTTCGATTATCGAACGTTCGAATGTGTTCGATTGGCAAAAATTTTGGGAGAATTCCATTATGTTTGATTGCCCGAACCCAATCAAAAACAATCGAACGATTGGGTTCGATTGGATTCGATTACCGAACGTTCGATTGACTACGCCGGGTCAACAACGAACTTTTGAAACTCAGTTTATACTCGCGGAAAATCTACGTTACTGGGCATATATCAATGTACTTCTTTGGAACGAGCATGCCTGTGAGCTCAACCATGTCTTTCGTGTTAAAATAAAGTTATACATACATATGCTTCGATTTATGTGCTTTCCTTGGGAGTTCGTTACATCCATTTGGCCGGTGTAGATTGGCGTTGCAGACGTTTTGTTTGGGGAGAGGAGAAACGCCATTCCGGGACAAATTTTTGTGGCCGTTGTGTAGAGGTGGCCGTTATGGGGAGGTTTGAAAAACGATGTATGGGCTGGCTGTTGCTTGGGACAGAAAACCCTGGCCGTTATAGAGAGGTGGCCGTTGTGGGGAGGTGGCCGTTGTGAGGAGGTGGCCGTTGTGAGGAGGTGGTCGTTAGTAGAGGTTCCACTGCATTATTATAATCCGTTTTCTTTTCAATTAGTTTTTTTCATATGCAGTTAGTTGATGAACTTCACTCATATATAGAGATTATTACACATTAAGATCATGCTATTTTTTTTACCTCAGTCCGCCAGCAAGTTAGCCTCCCTCGCATACGTTCTTAGTTCCGTCACGCAACGCTCAAACGGATGCGAGGGAGGCTACGAGCAAGTGAGTGATGATAACCCATTGACTCCTACACCGGCCGAAATCGGCCGCAAATATCGATACTGCTTTGAAGAATTCTAACTTTCTGAATTTTCGTAACATCGATCTCATGGCCAGTTATTAGTGACAACTAGATAACTCTTCAAATTTGAACCTCAACCGTCAAGTAAACTGACTTACAGGCCCGATTAATTTGTGTTCATTAGTTCAATTTGTTTTTCATAGAATTCAAATATGCGCGTTTTTGACGTCATTTTACAACCATGAAAATGAGCGAAATTGGATTTCGATTTTCTTCCAAAATACTTCATTGTGAAACAAAACGCCACTTTCTCAGCAAACTTCCATCTCTCTTCTTTATATATCCGTGAATGTTTCCCTGTTTCTTCCTTAACTCGCCGAGCAACGGTCATTTCAATTCGAATATTTCAGGATCCCTGTTTTTTCGAACGTACGACCGCAATGTATCATGGGTATTCCTAGAACAACATGCGCGGGAAACACAGCACTTCCAACTTTATGGAGTTTTTTTGATAAGTCTTTTATAACCCAGACCTACAGGCAAAACATTGCACCGGTTGTATTCTTTACAAGTCCAAAATCGCCAAAACATGCCTTTGTAGGTCCTGGAATCCACCACTAAAGACCAGAGAGACGATTTCTCTTTTGCAGTCCGCCATTTTGGAATTTTGATAATCGACCGCCGATTCGGCTTTCTTGAATTGTGAAATCGCTTCTAGCTCACTCCAGGATTCTTTCAGGAAAATGGTCTCTACCACGCCAATCAAGCTGTTGTGGGGCTTCTGTGGTGAATATTGGTTATAAAAGACTCTAAAATGCAAAATAGGCCTTCTTGAGGCCGATATCAACGTGGCAGTCTGGAGGAGATCCCACAACGAAAGATAGATCACGTGAGAATTCGAGCCTTAGAAGTTTCAGAACTCAATCAATCAATCAAGCAATGGTCTTTAATATAATAAAATAAGAACTGTCAAGATTTAAATGGAAACCCCTTATATGGAATCGAAATTTCCTACGGCGTGATTAGGTCCAGAAAACGCTAAAAAACTCAAAATAGCTCATCCTTCTTACAACTTTTCAGAATTCGATTGTTTATCAGCAGTTTTTCTTGAGCTTGGAAGTTGGATCAGTGCAGATATCGTTATCTTGAAGTAAATTGTACACTTTCCCCATCATACGAAACATTATTTATTTTATTTTAATTCTATCTAATTTATGTTTTTATAATTACAGTCACACATTAAACATTTAAATCTACAAATGTTTTCGTATCATCTACCAATATGTTAATTGACAGTCAAAACGTTTCCCGCCATTTCCATGATCCCGTCGTAACTCAGACCATCTTTGTGTAAGTTTGCCTTGAGCCACTTGGTGCCCTTGGCAGCAACCATCTCCCATTCATCTTTTTGATCAGCAAACTTTCCAGCAAGACACGACAATGCTATGGCTGTCGCCCACAGGCTGTCCTTGTTGTCTGTGGTTAGTTGTGATGGACATGTTTGCTTCAGTTTGTCCAGGGTTACACCACAGATACTGGCCAACTGAGCAGTTAGTTGCCATGCTCCTGATGCTTTCTGGAGGGAGACAATCTCAAGACAACCTTTCTGTGGGAGTGAAGAGGAAGCAGATAGGTCGGCCCGGTCCATTGACTCGCATAGGCGGTTTTCAATTGTTGGGTCGTAGGCATTACTAGCTGAACTACGGTCGGAGTTCATGACCCTGCGTGCTGAAGCTCGGGAGCTCAACAGACATTGCCCTACGCGTCGTGGCAGTGGTGGCGGCATTGCAAGGTCGCGATCGTCGGAGTTCTTAACCTTGGATTCAGTTGCTATGAACGCACAAACAGGGATGTTGCTCTCTTGTTTCCTGGTCCGGCGTAATCGAAACTCACAATTTGACACGGCCATGCACCTAAACGGTGCTCGTTTAAACGTTGGCATTGCCAAGGGCGCACAGACAGGGATGTTGCTGTCCTTATCTACCACTACAAACGATGTCAGCTTGGACACCACGTTGGCTGATTTACTTATGTTCACAATTTCTTCATTCAAAGCAGCGTTGTTGTCGTTGACTTGTTTTTCTTGGATCAACACTTTAGCAGCGAGACGGTGGAGAAGCAAACTGTCGTCTCCAGACTTTGAAGACAGACTTTCAAGGCGGAGCTTGTGTTGGATTTTTTCCACTTTTGCACCAGTAGCCAAGGTAGCACTAAGTGTGATGGATCCCTTGTTGTTCGAGTCCGCTGCATTAAGCGAGTCGTCAGACATCAGTCCGTACATAATGAGGCTGTTGCCACTAAATATGGGCGGAGGTACATCCGGGATACTCTTAGCACTGCACCCTTCTGGTAGGTCCCAAGTCACTTGACAATCAAGAAGAGCTGGTTGGAGGGCATTCTTGAGAACCTTGATGACCTGTAGAAAACATAAGCGTTAAAAACGTGATATTGAACAATTGTTAGTTGCCAAAAGCGGAGTGATTACTGCTCAATATTCACCATTATTAAACACTCATCTCCGGTCTCCGGCTATTGCATTTCTAACGTTTTGATTGGAAGTCGAGGTGCGATTATTGGTGAATAGTTAATGGCATATTCACTTGTAATCACTACTGCATGGTCCCGAGGCGAATAATTCAGTGTAGTATTCTAAACTACACAGGTAACTATCAGACAAATATATAAAAAATAACCACAATAATCCGCGTATAGGTCTACTATCTTCAGCATCCATTTGAACTCTATATTGACTATGTTTCGTGGTGGAAAATATCCAGCACTACATGCATAGTTTTTCTTAGTTGGTTATCGGAGCATCCAAAACAGACTTCAGATCAGAAGAAAAGATTAACAATTTAATCGCCAGCGCAAGGCATCATATGGCCTCGGATACCGGGTCATTAAATAAATAATATTTCCCATGAGATTCGCTTTTATCATCACTATAAGCAGAGCACATACAAACCTTTGCCCGCAACTTGTCACCAGATGCTACAAATTCAGCCATCCCTTTTCCTGCTCGTGCAACTCCTTTTACTAGTGCAGTTGATGCCCCAGCACCAATTCCAAAGGTGAAACACCTGTAGATATAACTACCATTACTATACACCAATCCCAAAGGTGAAACACCTGTAGATAATTACCATTACCATACATCTCACATGGATCAAATTAGATATTATAATATCTAATTATTATATTCAGTTTAGGAATAAACGCCGGCTGTGTGGGGATTTAGTATCGGTATTTGATATACAAGCTTTTTATACCATTTTAAAAATGGATGCATGGATGAATGCAGAAATGAATGAATGATTGAATGAAGAAAGGATCGAATGGTTGGATGGATGCGTGAATCAATAGATGAATGGAGGGATGGATATGATGGATGGATGAGTTAATGAATGAATTATTGAAGGAATGCATGCATGAATGAATGAATTAATGGGTGAGTTAATGAATGAGTGGCATCTTTATGATTAGCATATATGATCATGATAATAAACCACAGACAGCCCAACCTACTAAATATTAAACACAAAGATAATGGCGTCTTTTTTTGATGGGTTTTACTATGTACATTGCTGCGGGCGCTGCGTGCGCGTCTTCTGGGACGCGCACAGGGAGCCCAACATAAAACATTTTCATGCACAGGGAACACAACCTTACGACTAGCGAGCGCGCGCTCTCTACCACAGGAAACCCATACAAAGACGCACATATATTTTTATTAGCCTCAGAAGCAATGGTTGGGCTATCTGTGAATAAACCAGTGCATACTCACCTTGCTCTAGTAGCATTTGTTCTCACAAGTTCAATAACTTGTTGAGTGTTACCAACCCTACCGTCTGTCAACAGAAAAACCTGTCGAGGAAAACCTTTGATCAGAGGCTGTGAAAACACATCTTGTAAAGGAGCAAGGATATCAGACCCTCCTAGATCAGCCTCCATAGACTCGCCATGAGAACAAGCACGATTGAGACTTGAATCATCGTAACTTTTGCTTTTGCGAAACAACTTTTTAAACGAACTGCCAAAACCAATCACATTGAAGTAACAGCCCTCTGGCAAACTCTTTAAAAATAGAAGCAGGGTTTCCCTTGCACTTTTAATCTTTGTCCCGTCCATGCTTCCACTTCGGTCAACCACAAATATGAATTCACCTCGGTCAAGACTTGCAGAACTGTCCAACTCCGGGAAAAAGTTGAGCATGACTACTGGTTTCGAGAGGAACTCGTCTTTTATACCATCTTTCAACTTGATCACGCCATTCTCCACCAGAGCGTGAGGCTCAAAAGGTTTACTACACAGAACATGCACTTGTACATCAGCATCGAACTTGAATTCCTCGCCAAGTCGAACTGTTGCTTGGCGATTGTCTTCTGGGTTGATGTCAACTTTGAGTGGATTGCAAGGAGATGTGATCTCTTCGATTAGCGATGCACACTGCACCTCCAGCACAAAATCGAACGAATACTTGCTGCTCACCGAAGCGATGGTAGGCAACGTAGTACTGACACTGGGCTTGGAGTCGCTCGGAGAATATCTCGGGTTAAGTACTGCAGGCAGCAAAAACACCGCTCTTCCTTCCTTCTCTACGTTCAGTGTTGTCACGAACGTCAACTGTACTGTAGCTGACTGTTTTGGTGGTAGGTTTCCAACATTGATCTGAAAGATGTCTGAGCTCTCGTCGCTTTCTTCCAGTAGAAATGCGCTGTGACCACTACTGATGGCATCGTCGTACGTATCTCGAGCTTCTTGCTTTTCTTGGATCTCTGCTACGATGGTCCGTCCGTCTATAGTGGCTTGAAAGCCGCACACGGCCGCTTCCTCATCGAGAGGGAACACATAAATGGCTTCTATGGGGCTGTCACTGTTGTTCTTGTACTCCATGATGGCCAGCACTTCGGCTGTGAAGCCTTTGATGTTGCCACGAATTTGTATCTTTTCCAAAGGAACACCAGAACCTCCATTCTTGTCGATGAAACCGTAACGCATCGTGCTTTTGTACTTCAAAATGCTAAAATACTCTCGATATAGTTTGATCCTCCAGCTACGCAGACTAGATGAAGATTGAAGTTCCGCATTCTAGATTCCTTACGTCATTATCCTCTACTGGTAGGGGAGGTGAAGGTTGGTATTGGCCGGAGTTGTTTATTTGCCAACTGCAAGATTATTTTGCATAATTAAAGCCAAGTTTAATTTCTTTCTCTGAAAATATAACATGAGACTGGATAAATGTATTCACTAAAGAGGCGATTACGGAAAGGATCTACGTTCACGTACAAGCGATGATTCGGGAAGGGTACTCAACTCATCTGCTTAATATTAATATTGAAGATGCAAATTATTTGGATCTCATACGGTGTGAAGCCCACGAAGCGAGTCGACTTGACTCAACTCGAGTCAAATCGTGAATTCATTAGACGAGTTGACTCGTCTGCTTAATATTAATGAAGTTAGAGTTTTAATGTAAAACGAAATGAGTATCAGAAACTACGCTGATATCAGTATTATTATTCTTCGTTCTCAAAAGAAGCCGGCTAGCGAAGTCAACTAAGTCAGAGTGGCCCGGTCGAAGCCGTAAAAGTCGCATCTTGACTACGATCGACGGCATATATACAACGTCCAACACCAGGCATACAGTAGTCAATCGAACAAAACCGAACAAAAACTGAATTCAATCGAATTCAATCGAACCCAATCGTTCGATTGTTTTACGATTGGTTCGGCAATCGAACAGAATCGAACCGGAACTTTTGGGAGAATTCGATTAACGAACACAATCGAACCAATCGAACCTCAAACAGCATAACTCGCTTAGTTTTAATCGCAGCGACACCACATTTTCCCTAAAGTTAAATAAACTCACAAAGAACAAATACAGACAATTTAAAACGATTTATTGTATTTTCAAGTTTCAATAAATTTACACTGCATAATCTCTATATAAAGCTACAAATGGTGAGCTACCTGTGATTACCCTGGAACCCAGGGTAACCTGTGATCGAACTCACAATCAATCGGATTGGTTTGATTTTGTTCGTTGAAAATAAAACGCCATAAAAATAAAATATTGATAAGCACTGCAGTCCTAATAAAATCGGAAGATTTCTGCCATCTAATAACCATGTAAGCCAAAGCTCAGTAAAGAACGCAATAAAGTTAATTTAAACACATTTGAAGAGCAACTCTTTAATGAGTTTTAAAATACAATCAAAGGTGATATAATCATAAGAAGTAAACAGAAACACTAAAAATTCATCAACAACAGCAAATCAACCATTGCCTTTACAACAGAGAGTTGAGTCATTCTTATACTGGGTCTACTACCTTATTAAAATGATCGCACTTGAAAAGTTCTACACTTCGGGGACTTTGAGATGAAAAAAAATGACCACAGTAGTTTGACGCGGCTTTGAAATTTGAGTCCATGATTAATGCATTTGACCGCGGAAAACGGGTAGTTTTGGAAGCGCGGAGCATGAAAGATGTTTAACAGTCTAACAAAACAGTTCCCTCTTTTCCCTCGAGACTCAGTCGAACGAGAGAAAAACCGATCCCGGGAAAAACCGATCCCGGACGAGCGAGGATTATATATGGGGAGAGTTTAGTCTGGAGGGAAAAGGATGGCCGGACTGTTCGCAGACTACAAAGATGTTCAATCAGTTCGATTATATTCGATTAAAGAAACGTTCGATTATCGAACGTTCGAATGTGTTCGATTGGCAAAAATTTTGGGAGAATTCCATTATGTTTGATTGCCGAACCCAATCAAAAACAATCGAACGATTGGGTTCGATTGGATTCGATTACCGAACGTTCGATTGACTACCCCGGGTCAACAACGAACTTTTGAAACTCAGTTTATACTCGCGGGAAATCTACGTTACTGGGCATATATCAATGTACTTCTTTGGAACGAGCATCCCTGTGGGCTCAACGATGTCTTTCGTGTTAAAATAAAGTTATACATACATATGCTTCGATTTATGTGCTATCCGGCTTGGGAGTTCGTTACATCCATTAGGCCGGTGTAGATTGGCGTGGCAGACGGTTTGTTTGGGGAGAGGAAAAACGCCATTCCGGGACAAATTTTTGTGGCCGTTGTGTAGAGGTGGCCGTTATGGGGAGGTTTGAAAAAACGATGTATGGGCTGGCTGTTGTTTGGGACAGAAAACCCTGGCCGTTATAGAGAGGTGGCCGTTGTGGGGAGGTGGTCGTTGTGAGGAGGTGGTCGTTAGTAGAGGTTCCACTGCATTATTATAATCCGTTTTCTTTTCAACTAGTTATTTTCATATGCAGTTAGTTGATGAACTTCACTCATACATAGAGATTATTACACATTAAGATCATGATATGGTTTTTACTTCAGTTTGCGAGCAAGTTAGCCTCACTCGCATCCGTTCTTAGTTCCGTCACGCAACGCTCAAACGGATGCGAGGGAGGCTACGAGCAAGTGAGTGATAACCCATTGACTCCTACACCGGCCGAAACCGGCCGCAAACATCGATACTGTTTTTTTGAAAAATTCTACTGGCTTTCTGAATTCTCGTAACATCGATCTCATGGCCAGTTATTAGTGACAACTAGATAACTCTTCAAATTTGAACCTCAACCGTCAAGTAAACTGACTTACAGGTCCGATTTGTGGTCATTAGTTCAATTTGTTTTTCTATAGAATTCAAATATGCTCGACTCGTTTTTGACGTCATTTCACAACCATGAAAATGAGCGAAATTGGATTTCGATTTTCTTCCAAAATACATCATTGTGAAACAAAACGCCACTTTCTCAGCAAACTTCCATCTCTCTTCTTGATATGGTCGTGATTTTTTCCCTGTCCCTTCCTTAACTCGCCGAGCAACGGCCATTTCAATTCGAATATTTCAGGATCCCTGGGGTTTTTTTTCGAACGCACGACCGATTTTAGTCGGGTTTCCTGTGGAAGACCCGACTCTAAAAATGCAGAGTGGTCGTCTTTGTCGTATTCTTCTTTGACCTCATATCAAATCGCAAATTGGCAATCTCGTCCCCAATCTCGTCTCCAGGGCCGTTATTTCTTACTGCGCATGCTCGACGAAAGAACTTGGCTCTGGAAAAGTCCAATATTTCATGCTTTGTGATATTTCTAACTAAATTGAAAATAAAGAGAATTCGTAATGTCACCAGGTGGATCAAGGTCCGTTTGGATAGACCGGAGGAACGAGGGAGATTCAGAAGGACGCGATACGCGGCGAGAGTGTCGGACTCTCGATAACACAAAGACAACCACACAGGACGAAGGCTAGGACAGAACTGGTTTATTCAAAGCAAAGATTCGTTTACATAATACGTAGGAAATCCATCCTGACACACCAAAAACCTAGTGCCTCAGTTTCGGTTTAGACTTGAACAAGCTATGTGAGCTTCAATAACGATTTCAAATATAAAAGTTAATTTATAACTAAAACTTCACTTGACTACAATAACAACCCGATAACAAACCAGTTCACGTATTAATTTATTACCTCATCAACTTTCCATATGGAGACCGACATCCATTTCTCTCTTAACTTCTTTACTTGATCCACCATCAAGGAATCCAACAGAGAGACGATAAGCACAGTGCTTTTTTCAGAGCCAGAGTCAGAGGATTGTAATCATACATGAAAACGAGCGGCAAACATTGATAAACTAGACGCTCCTAGAGCGTTTACTCGGGCTTCTTATTGCTTTAATGCTGTAAATGATACCGCTGCATTAGATAACAAAGGCTCTTGTGACGGTTGACGATTTTAGTTACATGGTTCAGTTAGGCAGTTTGAACGGTTCCTATAAAGTACAATTCTAAAAAATACGTATTTTTTGTTTTAATATATTTGAACATACCTTGGCCCTGTGTTGTTGTTAATGCTATTTAACGTCATTCTGGCTGGTTTTTAGCCGTTTTATAGAGCGGTTTTTGAAAAATTAGCCTACCAGTCAATAAAGAACCTGCCAGAATGATGTTTAAATAGCATTAACAACAACACAGGACCAAGGTATGTTCAAATATATTAAAACAAAAAATACGTATTTTTCGTCCCATACATTCACTGTAAATCACGTTCGTACACTCCACAAATGTATTGCTTGGGCTGCCTGTGATTGGCAAAGCTGCCATGAGTAGAGCTTGGGCTACCTGTGGTTCTGATCGTTCTGACCACGTGTGGACGTGCATACAGTACATGTAAAACCGTACGTGATTTAAAATATCAGCGTGTTTGTGCACGTGAGATCGGTTTACAAAATCCTTGTTATGCCGGAACTCGAATCTGGTAGATTTAGTGCGATAAGCTAATTACTCGGGCCCTTCCGAAGGAAGCCCGAGTTAGAAAATGCGTTTTTCGGTAGTAGTAGTCGTAGTTTTTTTAGTCGGTTAAAGAATGACGAAAGTATGCGACGTATTTAATCGTATCCGGAGTTTCAAGTTTAACAAAAACAAACGTGAGGGCGTTATCAGAACCATCTGACCTATGCAACCTCAAGACGTATCATTTTCAATAACTCACGATGAATGTTTATTTTATTCCACGTTTGAAAAATTCACAAGGAAAAGGAATCGTAAAAATCGTACTTCAAAACTACATCAAAGCAAAGGCGAGAAAGGTCAATGTTCGAAAATCCGTGTTCTTTTCAGTACGATGACAGTTGTTTGATCCTTGTCTGAGTCATACATTTATTACGCGATCTAATTTTAGAACCGCCACGTTAAGCGCTATTTAAAACAGAATTTCCACGCTCAAAACAGGTCAGTGAACGGCAGAAATACAATCGAAATCAAAACGTCCTTAGATTTTTATTAGGGATCTGTTGCAGAAGACGCTCAACGAGCGTATATTCGGGTATTGTGAGAATGACAGTTGCGTGACGAGAAACTATTTATCTCGATGACTCATAAAGATTCGTGGAGGTACATCTGTATTACATCTTTAAACATACTTGAGGTCACTTGAGGTTGAATATTCATGGCGCGACAAACGTGTCAATTAATCCGAAGTTTTGTTCGCTCATGGCAGATACTGAGATATTGCTAAGTCATCGTATTCGACGACTAGAAGTGAAAGAAGCAGTTGACCTGTGCAGAAGAGAAATTATGTTGTATCCAAGGCAAGCCATCCATCAGTTCCTCTTAAATACGCTCTCACATACAAACGCATACGCCGATTCGTGTGGGCCCACTAAAAGATGTTGAGCGTTTTCGACAGGGCCTTTACAGACTTTACATGAACTCATCAAAGTCCAAAGGTAATCAATTGAACTCAAGCTATTTATATTCATTTTGATCATTCATTCCGTTAATTTCAGAATCCAACTAAACCTTAATTACATTATACAAATGCTGTACAACAAAAGAGCTCTTCTAACTATGAAAGAATATTGCAAATAATTTTTTTTGATTCGACGATTTATTGAATTGACCGAATTTCCTTTGCGATAACGAAGAAACCAAAGAGGTTATCAGAATCGTCTGACCATAAATATGATTTTCAACTGGAAGTACCAAGCACGTGTTACGGAAGTTCGATTCAGAGATGCTCACCGAAACACATATACATATTCTCTTTCTTCACGCAACTGTCAATCACTGTCAGGTCCCTCCTCACGCAACTGACACTGTTCTTGTTATCTATGCACACCAAAAAATATATAGATAAATATTCTTTTTCTTCAACGAACTGGCATTCATTTTCAGGTTCTTCCTCACGCAACTGACATTTTCCTTTTCATAATGCCCGAGTGAACGCTCATTGAGCGTCTTGTTTTTTAAGTTCCGATATTCTGAAGTAGAGAAAATATGGTAAATATTAGGGTATGCATCATTGAAATTTGCCATTTTCTTAAAAAATGGTAAACAATCAGTCTCTCATATGTGTTTATTACCAAAACCCAACAATTTTCCATTAAATTTTATACAGACATTTTCAGCAGTCTGATAAGTGATTGTGACCACTGATTTGATTTCTGAACTAAACAGGACTCAAAAAGTCTTCGGAAATTTCTGCAGACTTTTTCTTTATATCTGGTAAATTACTGCATACAAACCGAGCAGAGCTCAAAAAGTCTTCGGAAATTTCTGCGGACTTATTTTCTATATCTGGTAAAATACTGTATACCAACCGAGCAGAGCTCAAAAAGTCTTCGGAAATTTCTGCGGACTTTTGATCTATATCTGGTAAAATACTGTATACCAACTGAGCAGAGCTCAAAAAGTCTTCGGAAATTTCTGCAGACTTTTTGTCTATATCTGGTAAAATACTATACCAACTGAGCAGAGCTCAAAAAGTCTTCGGAAATTTCTGCAGACTTTTTGTCTATATCTGGTAAAATACTATACCAACTGAGCACAGCTCAAAACGTCTTCGGAAATTTCTGCGGACTTTTTGTCTATATCTGGTAAAATACTGTATACCAACCGAGCAGAACTCAAAAAGTCTTCGGAAATTTCTGCAGACTTTTTGTCTATATCTGGTAAAATACTATACCAACTGAGCACAGCTCAAAACGTCTTCGGAAATTTCTGCGGACTTTTTGTCTATATCTGGTAAAATACTGTATACCAACCGAGCAGCAGAACTCAAAAAGTCTTCGGAAATTTCTGCGGACTTTTTGTCTATATCTGGTAAAATACTGTATACCAACCGAGCAGAACTCAAAAAGTCTTCGGAAATTTCTGCGGACTTTTTATCTATATCTGGTAAAATACTGTATACCAACTGAGCAGAGCTCAAAAAGTCTTCGGAAATTTCTGCGGACTTTTTGTCTATATCTGGTAAAATACTGTATACCAACCGAGCAGAGCTCAAAAAGTCTTCGGAAATTTCTGCTGACTTTTTATCTATATCTGGTAAAATACTGTATACTAACTGAGCAGAGCTCAAAAAGTCTTCGGAAATTTCTGCGGACTTTTTGTCTATATCTGGTAAAATACTATACCAACTGAGCAGAGCTCAAAAAGTCTTCGGAAATTTCTGCGGACTTTTTGTCTCTATCTGGTAAAATACTATACCAACTGAGCAGAGCTCAAAAAGTCTTCGGAAATTTCTGCGGACTTTTTGTCTATATCTGGTAAATTACTGTAGTAAACCAACCGAGCAGAAGTCAAAGAGTCTTTGGAAAGTTCTGCAGACATTTTCTCTATATCTGGTAAGTAAAAAGACTTACTGGCCTGGTTAGAGCTCAAAATGTGTACAGAAATTTCTACAGACATATCTTTTGCATGTGGTAAATAACTGAAAACTGACCAGGCAGAACATGTGAAAATGTGTTCAGAAATTTCCAGAAAATGTGTTCAGAAATTTCCATATCTGGCCACGGTTGCATGAAAGGTGAATAGCGCTATCCACCGGATAAGTCCTATCCAACGGATAAAATTTATTGGATAACTGCATCAGTTTTATCCGTTGGATAGGACTTATCCGTTGGATAGCGCTATTCACCTTTCGTGCAACCGGGGCCTGGTGTATTACTGAAGACCAACATGAAAGAGCTAAAAGTTCCTATTTATATTTTCTTGACCAATTATAGGATAAATGTGATAAGAAAACAATGTTATATAAAGGTTCAAAACTACGGGCTCTGGCTTTCATTGAACTACAAGACCGAGCGCATAGCCCGAGGTCTCGAAGTTCAATGAAAGCCCGAGCCTGTGGTTTTCAACCGGTTTAATAACCAGCCATGCCCCAATTCTATTGTTTTAATGGAAGACATTTGTGTATTCATCAAAGCTGCCCCCGGCTTTAAAAATGTAGGTCTTGGTCTGGATTTCAAAACTGACATTAAACAATAGAATTGAGGCATGGCATGTTTTTAAATAGCACGAAAAGGCTGGATTTTCTCAGTCTTGAGAACTAATAAATGAAAAAAATGATAATTTGTATAAGTTGGCAGTGTACACATTCTATTCAAAATATTTTCAGTATAATAATTATTAATACCCGAGTACAAATCTCAGGTTCTATTTTATGTGCAATGTGTTTACTGTTTGATCTTTATCCACTAAAATTGCTTTTACATGTATAGAGGGTCCCTACACTTGGTCCCAAGGGTGTCTGCTTGTGGGAGGTTCCACTGTAATTATTGCTTAGTACTTTGAATAGATTACTGTGTTTTATTGTTATATTGTCCTAGCGAAAGTCACACTATAAGCACCAAGAAAAAGCAAAATCCAACCCTGAAAAATTTGCTTGCCTTGTACAAGATGGTATGGACCAGGCCAAGCTATTTCTTCAAAGGCTCACTGTGATTGCTTATGCCTACGCCAATGCATGTCAACTTACAGACATCCTCAACCATGGTCGACAACCTACATTGTACATGTAAAGGCTACTTAGACCTCTTTCAATATCCACATGATTCAAATTTGGCCATCAATATTTTGTCGATGGAGCTGAAAGATGGATAAACTTCCAGATATACTTTATTTGCAGCTACATGTAGACAACTGTTGGAGAGAGAATAAAAAAAAACAATTTGTTCACAACTTCCTACATGGTGTTGCAATACTGGTTTGATTTGAACTCCATATTTTATAAATACATGTACATGTAACTTAAGCTTAATTAGCTTACAATATGAAGGCCAAATAATTAAATATTCAAGGTGAGTTTCCTCACAGGAAGCCCAAGCTCTGTTCTTGTGGCAGTTATAAAGAGATGTATGTGAAAATATATAAACTATATTTTCTATAAGTAAAAGCTTTGAAACTCACCTGGTGGTAGTGTGGTCCAAGAGCTGAAACCACTACCAGGGCAAAATAACACAACAAGCAACACTCCATGTGAGTTTCAAAGCTTTTACTTATAGATTACTCTCAAAAATATAGTTTATATATATTTTCACATAAGTCTTACATTTCTTTATAACTTAAGCTTACTGCCACAACTCCACAAGAACACGGGGCCCGAACACTGTGATTTCTTCATGGTAGCTAGGACATACATTTGTACCCACGAGGATGTTGACAAGATGTTTAATCGGTAAGTGGTAATATGTTGGTGTACATGTAAGCTTAAATTAAAATACATCATTGTATTGTATTGGAGGTTTTTATACAAGTGACGTTTAATTGAAGTGTTCAGTATTGTATTGTAAGAAAAATGACGGTTGGAAAACAGAGTCTCTTACTGTCTATTACTCGAGAAACCACTCTAATAACCTTAACGATAAGTAGTATTTACCTTTAACTTGATCTTGCAAAATAGATTCCCAGAAATAAACTGTAAAATTCCAAACGATGTCCGCGAAAATGTAGATCGAGACTGCTACTACGTCTTCTCCCAAGCGTCCGCCATTTTGAAATAGCGAGAAGAGAGAGCCCTGGGGCTCAGAAGAGTGGCCGTTTACCATTCCTATTTACCATATTTGGTATGTGATTGGCTGGAAAAGTAATTTGAATTTGTCAAGCAGCCGCCATTTTGCTTGAGTTGTAGTTCAGTGAATGTGCGAGGATTTTTGTTTGAATTCTAGTTGAAATGATTCTCGTTTGAGAATGCTCTGAGCTCTGACAACACATGGAGTTACTTGGCGTCACTAAGGTTCACTTTTGCGATATAAATAGCGGGATATCCGTTCTGTTATCGATCGAAAATGTAAGTACATTTAACTTATTATCTGACCTATGTATGACTTATATACGTCAGTTGTCATGTATGACTTATATATGTCAGGTGTCATGTATGACTTATATACACATGTACGTAATGACTTATTCACTGTAATTCTTTTATCCTGAATAACAGTACAGTATATTACCATGACCAACCATTTTATATTGCTTTGCCATAGTCGTACTAACTAACATGTTGCATATTATTCAACAGCTATACACATGACCTTACAGAAGGCTAGAAAATGTTACTAAAGTAGCAGATTATGCAGCGGCTAATGTTGGTGATGTCGTAGCTGTAACTTTGGAAAACTTTAGACCCCCAAATATTGCCACTGTTCTGGAAGTGAATCTTGATACTTTTAAAGTTCAATGGCTGAAGGACGGCTATAACAAGAAATGGACCACTTGGCCAATATGGCCCATCAATCATACCCGAACAGAGTGTGATTTACTATGGGTTCACTTTGGAAGATGGCAGGATTTCCAAACACAGATATAGAGAAAAAAAAGACTTTTTGAGCTCTGCTCAGCTGGTATAGTGGATTTAGTACTATAGAAATAAAATTATTATTATTATTATTACATGTATTCAGTAATTTACCAGATATAGACAAAAAGTCCGCAGAAATTTCCGAAGACTTTTTGAGCTCTGCTCAGTTGGTATAGTATTTTACCAGATACATGTATAGACAAAAAGTCCGCAGAAATTTCCGAAGACTTTTTGAGCTCTGCTTGGTTGGTATATGTAGTATTTTACCAGATATAGACAAAAAGTCCGCAGAAATTTCCGAAGACTTTTTGAGCTCTGCTTGGTTGGTATACAGTATTTTACCAGATATAAACAAAAAGTCCGCAGAAATTTCCGAAGACTTTTTGAGCTCTGCTCTGAGTTGGTATACAGTAATTTACCAGATATAGACAAAAAGTCCGCAGAAATTTCCGAAGACTTTTTGAGCTCTGCTCTGAGTTGGTATACAGTAATTTACCAGATATAGATAAAAAGTCCGCAGAAATTTCCGAAGACTTTTTGAGCTCTGCTCAGTTGGTATACAGTAATTTACCAGATATAGACAAAAAGTCCGCAGAAATTTCCGAAGACTTTTTGAGCTCTGCTCAGTTGGTATACAGTAATTTACCAGATATAGATAAAAAGTCCGCAGAAATTTCCGAAGACTTTTTGAGCTTTGCTTGGTTGGTATAAAGTATTTTACCAGATATAGACAAAAAGTCTGCAGAAATTTCCGAAGACTTTTCGAGCTTCATCCAGTTAAGAAGTAATTGAATTCATGAGTAATTTACCAGTCTGGTATGAAAATCAGTTATTGAATTGATTTTACCATTTTGTACATAATAGTCAAATACTATGTCATACACTTAGAACTCAACCAAACGTCATTGGCACATTTTAACCTATGAGACTGTAAATTTTCCCATATTTTGAGATTTGGTAATAAGAGTATTAAATGGATGTGAAATGAAACGTTGTCTTGTTTTTATGTTGTTGGTAGGATTTGTTGCTATCAGAACTGTGCTTTCCAATATTACAGAAGTTGGTTGTTATGTGACTAAAAATGAAAATTCTTACCATTATCTTGGTAAAATATTAGTGCTTTGGTGTAATTTTTGCCAGAAACTCTACTTCAGAATATCGGAACTTAAAAAATAACGTGTTATATACTCTACTACTCAGAATAAAGAAACCTACCTCAATATTTTGATCTCCTGATGTACTTGGTGAAGAAGTTCCGTTGCACCTTTAGTGTACCTGTAAACATCTGATGGAAAATACTGATAATACTGTATATTATAAGAGAGCTTTATTACGTTATCAAAATCATTAATTATTCACGAGGTAATTAGCCAATCGGAGATCGTCATTTGTACCACGTGCAGTACCTTGAAACTTGATTTTTTTTTTCAAGTCCTAGGACTTTGAAATGGAATAAATTAATGCATTATAATTTAATGACGGGAGCACATTCACAGATTCCTCCCGAATAATTAATGAGTATTGAAGTCGTTCAAAAGCCTTCAATGAGGACTTGACAGGATTTCTAAGTTAATAATAATAAACTTTATTTCACGAGGGTACATTTAACAGTTTTCACTGATGAAGCGCATCTGTTGGAAGATTCGTAATGAGAAAATTAATGGAACTCTCTGATGATTTAATATCCGTTTTGAAATGATCTATCGAGGCTCACTAGTAACAACATGCAGCAAATACTAATGAATGTGAGTGACTCATCATCGGAAAAGATTTGCCTACAAATTGGAACATTTGGTCTTTTCGGTCCTAGCCCCTGCGAATTCCTTCGAATTCTTCTTCTTTTTTTTCTGTCAGTTTCTGATTGTTTTTCACTTCGGTATATTAATATTATATATATAATATGCAATATGTACTTCAGTTTTTAAACTGAAGTACATATTGCATATTAGTCATAGATTATTGCTTTTATAATTACATGCCGTGATTAATACATCGACATATATAACACTTACTTGTTACATTAATTGTGCATGGAAAAAGGGTTCACCACTGCTTTGCATTGAGTATTTTCACCGCTATCAGTTCCCTCAGATTCATCAGTTTTGTTTGTGCAACGGCGAAGGCACAAGCTGTGATCTTTAACTATGCTGTGATCAATAGTCATACTAACAACACCAGAGAAGCCTGACACATCATATTTTTGAATGCCCAGGAGTTTACATCGAGTCCAAAATAATACAATGATCAATAGATATAAATACTAGGAAGAGCTTCGAGGCTGTTGTGTATATACTCTGTATGGGACTCTATAAAAACTGGCCGAAATACGGTGCGAAAATTTTACGAACTAACATGTATTTGGTATCAAAATGTCCATAAAAGAGCGGGCTATGCTAATCCGTAGTTAATTTCGTGACTAGGCCTGTGTAGTTTCAATAAAAGCTATTTTTGTGGGCTGACAGGCCAGTTTGAGGTCATGTCACGCCAATTCTCTTGTAAGGTAGACCCATTCAACTAAAAAAATACGGTACTTTTTTGCATCGAATTTCAATTATAACCGAATAATATGGTCCACGAAAGATCAAACAAACTAAATCCGTCGTTAACTTTTTAGTTATATGCATTTATACGAGGAAAATTGCAAAAAACCTTGAATTTGAGCCCATGTTTGTATGTACTAGAATGTGGGGGCGTGCCAGAGAAATTCTAGCTGACTACTTGTGACAAATCTTTCCCGATGGTACGCGGGACACATTCAATGTGTATTACATTTATGATAAAAAAGTACACAGACTTCTAGACCACTCATGGTGTGACTATTGTCCTAGAATGAACTATTCAAATTAAGAACGACTGAGTTCATTTCATTCATTCAGTACTGTGTCAGCATGATCTAATGGCTTTTGCGAAACTCAGTAAAGATCCAATCCCGGGGCGGTTCAACAAAGACTGCGAGATCTATTTTCTGTGCCTTTCAGCCGGCAATATTTTCTCATTTATAAGAGTAACGCAGGAGGGAGGGGGTGACTCTATTGTTCTCGGATTAGCATTTCCATTCAATCATACCTACCAGTGTGACGTCACGGCTCGCTCGTACGAATTTCAATATGGCGGCCAATCTGGTCTTCTTTACACCGACTATAAAACGCTCAATATTCTGTTCAGATCTACATGTACAGTCTATATGTATATATTGTTTAGTTTCTAGAGGTATTAATGTGTAAGAATATCTCTACCGAGATAAAAGTAATGCAAGGATTAAGTGGTTTTTTCGGAGGTTTTAATAGTCTTGACGGTTATCAAAATGGAGACCGAAATCTTTCGACCGGGTAAAGGTCTCGGCTTTCTAGAGAAGCTAAGCTAAGCTAAGTAATGGTTGGAGGTTCTACTTAGAAGGTAATAGTCATGGACTGTGTGGAATATGGTGGATGTACATGCTCTGGATCTTCGTATCAATCCCTCCAAAGTTGTTGTGTACAAAATAAGGACACGATGATTGGAGACCGTGATATGTATTTCCTTGGATTTCGTGGTGAAACTGTCTTCTCTTCATTTGCCAAGTACTTTTACATTAGTGCTTTATGTATATCACTCATGAAATCGAATGTGCCTTGGTTTCAATACCAATTTAGTTAATTACTCGGGCCCTTCCGAAGGAAGCCCGAGTTATAAAATGGGCTTTCTTTTTATTTATTTTTTATTTTTTGTTAGGCCACGGAATGCGAAGTATTTGATCATATCGGTACACACAATGTGAAGTATGTGACCTTCTCGAGTTTTGCCATGCAAGCCGGCTTCACCAGATCATAGTCTGAATCGTCTGGATGTTATATTATTATGTCTCTGAAGCTAGAGAGCGAGGGTTTGATTTTCCAGTAGATTTTGTTTTGATAGCTATAATCTCGCTTTGCTTGCTGCCTGCCTGTCGTCACGCATCTAAACGAAGTCAAATGTCTTCTATACTTTGTACCGCTGTAATTGTGTGTTGTGGTAAGCTTATAACAATGATAGATCTTTATTTTGCGAAATTGTTGTAATTGTTGTAAGTAAATCACTGATTTGAATGCCCAGAATCGGCTGGAAACTGATTGTGCATGATTGTTCGAGTCACATATTGGATCACGCTGCGATGTCTAGTTTATTTATATTTGTATTTGGTATGGATATACTATGGCACCAAATAAACTATTGTCATTGTCATTTCTATGATTCGCTGAGTTTGTGAAAAATCGATTTTACAAAGAAAGCATGTTCTACCGAGTCATCCATAATCACCAAAGGCTCCGTAAACAACATGATTTCTTCACAAACCTTGTTAGCAGTTCGGGAGGAAGGTTACAGCTGGTATGTTGTATTGTTTTCAAAATAACCACAATAATTCATAGAGATATGGATTTATCAATCCATTACTAGTACTGCAAAGGGTTTAGAGATTTCAGAACTTAGAACGAATTGATGATACACGCATGAGTGAGTTGATGATACACGCATGCAGTGAAGAGAACAGTTGTGAGGTTTTCGCCGGACACCGAGCCGAGGTACCTAAACCCATATTTACACTTCATCCAAACACTGTTTAATCACTCTGCGATGTCTAGTTTATGTATACGCTATTTGTATTTGTATGGATATATTTATGGTACCAAATAAACTATGTAATTGTCATTCATGATTCGCTGAGTTTGCGAATTCAGTACTGAAAGGATCTTCTACCGAGTCACGCACGATCGCACTAGTTAAGATATCTATATTTAGTTCAAATAGGCTACATTTCAGTTAGAAGCCCGACTTCACGCTAGACGGAGCGTCTAGTTTATATTCATTTCGTTCATTCATTTATTTAAATTTAGAATTGCGCACTAAAGCTTAATTATATTAAACAGATCATGCAGAGAGCTCATGTAACTATGAAAGAGTATTTTAAATATGTTTTCTTGATCAGACGATTCACTGAATTACTGATAGCTGTACCCATTGCTACTAGGGTATTTAAAATTTGGGGGGCCGGTAAAAATTATTTGTTGAGCGTTTTCGAAAGGGCTGGTACACGAACTCATCAAAAGCAAGGGTTTCGGTTGGCTGAAGACGGGGGCGATGATATTCGAACGCCTAATGAAGTAATTCCGAAAGTATGATTCGCTCAAACGGGTCAAATAGTTTCCGAGTGTATATCAAACTATTGTTCGCTCTAGGTTCGAAAACTAGAAGTGATGGGTCATCGTTATGTTAATAGAAATGCTAGCTCATCGTTCCAATCTCCTTTGTCACGCAAATGTCATTGTCATAATGCCCGAGTGTACGCTCATTGAGCGTCTTGTTGGATAATATATGCTCGGAAGTACAAAGGGAACCAGGAACTCCTGCAGTTGGCTTGTTGTTTGTGTCGCCTTCGGCTTCGAAGTGCTGCTCATCAAGTCGAAGATTCTTGGTTTTCTTGACATCTGAGGTGATCGTTTCAGCGCTAGAGTTTGTTGTTAAGTTAAAAGTCATAGTTTTGTCAGTTTTTTCGTAGTGTGGGCTCATATATGGCTCATTTGCTATCTCGTAAGAACTAGTTTGAACTTTGCTAGATTTGCTAATGTTGCTATTGAGTTCGTGGACCGACCCGTTCCGAAAACGCTCGACAACTTTTAGTGTGGGTCTACCACGAAAGCCGTCTGCGTTTGTATGCGAGATGAGCGTATAAGGCATGATTCTTTCCGCCAAAGCTTTCTTCGCAGGACACACATTCTCAGTCAGCAGATGCCGACAAGCACGTTCACGCTGCAAAATCATGTGGTTCGAGCCTTCGATTATTTAGTACACACATTTGGAGAGCATGCGCACTAGCTAGCTTTATTATTCGGCAAATGATCGGTATTTCATCAGTCGGTATTTATTCGTAAATATGAGCCTGCGATGCCGTCAGCGGTAAACAGGCATGCGCTATGGTGACCACTTGCAGATTTGGCGTAGAAACATGACGACGACAAAGAAAAACCGTCTGTATTTTATGACTCGGGCCTTCTACAGGAAGCCCGAGTAATTAACGATTTGCCATCATTGTTGAGTGTTACAATGTTCCGTCATGGCGTCGTATTGCTTCGTTTAAGATGAAAGCTTTCATCCAAACCCATTTTCTTGAGGGCAAACAGCTCCATCGCGATCGAGAGTCCGCTATATTGTTTCCGGTAAGTCTCTTTTATGCACATGTCACAAAAAAGCACTTATTCAGCACATGTGGCTCTTACAGTCCTCACAGTAAATATCGTCATTCTTTTTGTTTTGTTTTATTGTGATAAATGCTAGTAAAATACAGTTAGATTATGTTTATACAATCAGCATTATTTTTGTAGAAGCGATCGTTTATCTCGTCACGTCCTGTGTATGGAATTTCATGTATTCAGTAGAAGACTTAGTAAATACTCTTGATGATTGTGATATGATTCTAGAGAAAGCTATTCTTGTTCTGGGAGATTTGATTATTGTACATATACAATACTTTATGATCATTCTAAACCATAGTGCGTTAATGAATTACCTTGCTACTTGTTTGATGCATTAGTCAGGGCGCGCGGGCTCTTGCTCGAGCTTTATTGCCACTGACAATATAGAGCAAGTCTACCATGTTTACGGAGCTCCCGAGAGCTACACGCTGTCCCAAAACTCGCTAAAAACCATTCTAATCGCTAAACAAATGACACACAGGACTCAAGTAGATATTAATATTATTTATGTGGAAAGCAGTTTTAGAAATACAAGATATCAAAAGGACAGGATTCTAGAACTGAATTCACGGCCAGAGAAGGCCAGGGCTAATTTTAAAATGGCTATAACTTCTCAGCATAGTTAAGGCTTAGCTGTTATGAAGATTTTAATGAAATATCAGAAATAAAATTCTTAAAAATCAGTGTTTGGTTCTACAAGGCTGTTACTTGGCAGGATAATATTTATTAGTCACTGCTAAAATTTGTCAGATCGATTGGTCAGATAAGTGATCACGTGACTGAATTAATTAGCATATTTTGAGGTAAATTAGGTGGTATCTTGATGGGCTTTGAGGAAACACTTATTCCAAAAATATCAAAGTCTTTTCATTTTAATTCAATGACTTAAAGGTCTAAGTTCGAGTAACCAACTGGAAACAAAGGTTTAATTAAATAATAAATGCGTCATAATATTTTGAAACTATATTTATAGCTTTTTTCAAGTTCAATCGCGTTTTTTCGTATTTTTTAGTTATGATAGCTCACTTTTCCAGTTATATCGTAAAAATTAATCAACAGTTAAAATAGAAACTGCATAAAAATGAAAAGATTATCTTCTGTAAATCCATACACAATAACGATGAAGTTCCTTGAACTGAAGAGAAAATACGATGGACAGGCTCACGTACAACTGTCAAGCGGATTTCTTGTGAGAGTAGGTTTCTATGGATACGAGGAAGAGAGAAGAAGCAAAATGGCGGACATAAATTGGTCATTCCTCGGTATTTTCTTCAAATGATCTTCAGTTAGAGGATAATTGCGCGTTTTTTATCACTGGAATATACCGTTACTTATTTGAACTTTGCTCTGGTACATATATACTGTGAGTATTGCGTTTTATCAAGTAAATGCAGTTGTTTAACTAAAGGATATGACAGTGTACAACGAGGAAAACAAATAAATGAAGAACGTCGATTGTGAACTACATGAATTAATTTTATTAAATACAATTGAAATAAATAGATTTATGACTTCTGCGCATGTCTGTTCATTTAAGCGGGAGTTTTGAATACGTTATAGTTGTGGAATTATTAAGAGAGTTTTATACAAGTTTCTTCCCGAATTGCTTTTCGATTTTACTTTTATTGTGTCACTAAGTGATCAGAAGTTAACTAAAGGATGGCAGGGACCTTTTTATGTCCAAATACTTGTGGATTTGCAAAGATTGCGGCTCTAGAGATTTCAAGAGAGCGGTCGAGTTTAATCCGTAGGGAGAAGGGAGAGAGCAACACTAAATATCAAGCTCGTTTAAAACAGGAAATGTACAAAGAATTTAATGACACATTTACTGACACGATGGACAGATTTTCAGTACAATTTCTACAGTTTCACAAGAAGTTGCCTGGTTTGAAGGATACAATTAATAAGTGGAACTTCAGGAAGTCTGATGAGAAGTCCTGTTACATGGAAACGTTTACAAGAAAGAACTGGAAAAAACAGTCAGACACTCGAAAGAAAGAACACTCTTTCAGTAACTGTAAGGGCTGTGCAGTAAGATATGCAAACATTCAAGTTTTGTTCCCTATAAAGTCATCTTTTCTCAAAGGAAAAGCGAAGGTTAACCCGGTTTTTGCAGCTCTAGGCGAAGCCAACAAGACAAGAGCTAAAGAACTCTCCACAAAACCTTCTCCAACCAACATCAAAAATGCAGCCAAAGCTATATATGACAAAGTTTCTCCATTATTTGAGAAATCCTTTAATGTGAGCTTTGCAGAAGGTTTGTCGAAAGTTCCAGAGCTACTACTTCAACACAAGACACTAAATGAAAGACGAAATGACAGACGAAATCACTACCGCAATACTAAGGAAGGCATTGAAAATCAAATGGAAGAAACTGCATTTCTGAGGCAAGTACAATTGTATTATTAATTAATTAAACACAACTGATTAACTAACAGGAATCATTAAGGCACAGTCCAAAATAAATGTGTTAATATAACTTGTGTATCATTAGTCTATCAGCTTTATTAATGATTTGACATCTACTAATCAGCCAATGCATGCATGATCAGTTTGATTTTCAGGTATGGCACATACTGTAATAATTATTATGTGCCATACTTGAAAATCAAACTGATTATCATTATTATATGAATTAATACACCTATAGCTCTAAGTAAAATAATGTCACTGTAATATTTAATAATCTCAAGAATGTTTACAAAATGTCTGACTTGCAGTACTGCTCATTTGTCACAGTTAATAAATTCTCATATCAAAATTAAAGGAGTCAATAATCAAAACTTATTGTTTATCTTTTATACTGTCTTAAAGGTGTTTTGGTGGGGGACAGTCCTTGAGTGCATGGCAGCGTGGTAGGATCACCCTTTCTTTTGAGCCAAAGGAAACTGCAAGAAAAAGAAAAGCAGAAAATGATGAAAATCAAATTCCAGCAAAGAAAAATCACACAGGCAACTTTGAAGCAATTAATTGGGACAAAGAAACCTTAAAACAAGAAGTAGAGGGGTTTCCTGATGGATACTTGATTAACTACAGTCTGTTGGCCAGAGAGTACAATGTATGTGGTAGCTCTGGTCAAATAATGCAAAATGGTGGTCAGATTGTGAAAGAATGGTTAATTTCACAGGGTGTTGACCTTTCTCGTTTCAAGACCATAAGAAATGATAATGGAAAGGTAATAAGAAGAAGGAAAAGAAAAGGAACAGGAGGTGAAATTAGTCTCCCCACAGAAATTACAAGGCCTGGGATACATTAAAACAGAAGTTGAAAGAGAAAATAGAGTCTGGTGAATACACAGTTGGTGAAATGATAGTACCTTACCAGGTAAGAATTAGCTGATTTAACAAAATAATTGTGTAACAATGGGACTTACAACAATATAATTTTAATTTTCAGTATGAAAAACTTGTTATTAATAAAGACCTCAAGATTGTGAAAAAAGAATTTACAACAGAGGGGAGAAAGACACCTCTCCAAGAAATTAGAAGGAAAATGCTGATGAAGCAGGAGCAATACCTCAGAAAATCAAGTGATCAGTTCTACAATGAATGAACTGAAAATGAACTGAAGCAGAGGCTTGTAGAGCTGAATGAGTTATATGAAAATGAACACTTTTAAAAGTGTTAGTGAAATGAGAAATAAGTTGAAATACATAGAAAGAACCAGAAACTTGCTTGTTTGGTTGGACAACTCTACTGTGGCCAACCATGGATATTTGGTGTGCCTTGTAACTTGTCTATATGACCCTGCCGTCTTTCTAACTGATCAGGAATACAAAGCTAAAACTGGGAAGAACATCAAAATCCAGAAAGTGATTGAAGAGCCTGAAGTCCACTTCATTGCAAGGTGTGGAAGTTCCGAGCATGAACAACTTCTCTACTGTGAGACAAGATTGAAGTGCATTCAAGGACTAAAATCTAGTATCTCCATTGACTCCATCGAGTATAAGGATACAATGAGATTTTGTCATGGAGACAGTCCCCAAAGAGCTTTTGAAGCTGGTCAACAAAAGGGTGGCAATTATTTTTGTGCCTCATGTGGTATTCACTGTCAAATGGTAGCTGACCCATCCCATGCTCTAAACTGCAAATTAGAAACACTTCAAAAAAAGCAAATTGTTATCTTGCAAGGAGCTGTTTCAAGGAGAAACAGCATCAAGTTACAAGCAAAACCACTCAAAGGCTTAAGCAAGGCAGAACTTGAGGAGGAACTAGCCTCGAGAGGCAATTTTGAAGATGGAACAAAGAAGGATCTCCAAGACAACCTCACTGAAATATTGTGTGGAAAACAAAGAGTCCCAGCTTTGTTATTTAATGTGCCAGAAGCTTCCCTCAAGACCCTGTGCCTTGATCGATATGAGATCCTGCCATGTGAACCGCTACACGATATAGGTCATCACATTGAAAACTTTTTTTCTGAGTTTCCTAGACATATATCTGATGCTGAATCAAAGCTCATAGATGAATGTGTAGAAACGTGTCTAGGAGGCAAGGAAAGCAAAAGAACAGTTGACCACCGTGCTGCCCTTGTAAAGACAGCAGCTGTGGCGCACCAATCCAACATCATGTCAGCAAAAACACTGTCAGTAATTGACACATTAGTTCAAATGCAAGAGATTCTCTACTCCCCAGATGACAAGCGCTCTCCAGCACTAATTCTTCGCTACTGTAACCAAGCCTGGTATCATGCTATCCTACTAAAAACTCTCATTTAGTCAACCCAAGAAACTCACAAGAAGAAAAATGTTTGGCATTTACTTTCATAACCTGTCTACCCATGCTGGGCTCATGCTACGTCTCATATCTGGTCAAGCATCTAATGCAGAGGCACAAGAAAGAATTTTCAACAGCATAAAGCGCATCACTAAGCAAACCAGTAATAAGCAAACCAGTAATAACCACCCAGGACACATCATTCCTAATTTGTTCATTCGCCTACAAGCTGAAAAGGAGATGGAGTTGCAAGGAGATGATGTTGGCAAGCAGCAAGCCCACATAAGCAATCTCGCTAAATCCCTTCCACCAGCTACCAACACCTGTATCCCCATAAGTATCATTAAGAAGTACAACCATGAATGGCAAGCTCACCTCCAACAGATTAGTGATTATTTGATTGAAGGAGAAGGTGTCTGGTGGAGCAAGAATGATGATTATGTGGAATTCCATGATGTAACTAATCACCCATCACCTGAAGACACTGGTCCATTTCTTCATCATTTTAGGTCGAGCACACTCGAGAATGAAGCAGATATGCTAGATGACTGTTGGTATCAGTGTATTACAAGCCAAACACCAATCCCAACTAACATAATTAGATATGATGAATCTGATGGTACCACAACTAAGTTATACATCAATTTCCTTAACAATAGCAACCAAGTACATGTACCTCCACCAACAGAAGAAGATATCAACAATGACCAAAATAACATCACAGATTCTAATGATTTTGAAAACATCCATCCATCTATAAATCCCTCTTCCACAAATTACAGTCATCCAACAAGAGGGGGAGGAGAAGAGGAAGAGAAAGATGATGAAGAAGAAGTCATATCTATCTCTCCCATACAAGATGAAACAATCAACTTGGAGGGTATTCCATCACCACAATCATTTGAAATAATTAATGATCAGCATGAATTAAATTGTTCTCCTGTTTCCAACCAAGACAAAGTCTCAAATATTACCGAATCAAATCCATCTAAACAACAAACCCACCTAGGTAAAGCACTAGAAGTGGTAATGGGTCCCACAGAGGAAGTGAAAAGTCTAGATCATCAACATCATATGCTGAAAAAGATGAAAAAACAAAACAGTCAAACAAGAAACAAACAACTTGAGTATAAGTATGTAGATGCACTTGCAAGCATCCAAGTTAAAATTTTGAAAGAAAAAACAACTGCAGAAGAAAAGCTCAAAGCATGGGAAAAAGATTATGTAATGAATCATAATCTTAGAGCGCCATCCCTAGAGGAGATGAAAACAGATCAGGATGCTTCACTTTTAACAAGAAAAGTTAAGTATGCAAATGCCTTGCTGAAAGAATGGAATATTCAATTTTAGCCTTTGTACATTATTTTGTATTTATCACTGACAGTTGTACAGGTGTATGAATTAGTTTGAACTATGGATGATACATTTTGTACAGGTCCAATTGTATTGCTTATATATATATAGATATATAAATATTGTGTATATACAGCAATATGCAGAAATTCTGATCCTTTTGACTAATTAAAATACACATATATCAAAGACCTACATAAAATCATGGGATAGCATCCATGATATTTTTTTCATAAAGCCTCGCTGGCAGAAAACTAGAAAAAAATATCAGCGTAGCCATCCCATAATTTTAAGTAGGTTTTTGATATATATGCATTTTTGTCAAATGGATCAGAATTTCTGCATATTGCTGTAATTAACTTAAATCGACAAATTGTATATAAGCTTATACACTCAATTAGCCACTATCAAATCGAGCAGGGGACTGGGAATGAGTTTATTAGAACTAATGCAATTACGAAATTAAGTTCATGACATGAAACAGCATGTCGAAATTAGTATCTGTGCAAAGTTTGATGTGATTTGGGCGAATTCTGTCGGAATTATAAACTTTTGAAACTGTGTTGTCCAGCCAAAATTTTACAGTGAATGTATGGTTTGGATGGACAACGTCAAAAATTTACAGAGTTTGTATGTGAAAATAGACATCTTTGATGCCCTCTAGCATCGTCAATATTAAGCCGAAGTTCACCAAACTTTTCAGACTAGCTAAGTTTGATCTGCTCTCTCAAAAAATGATGCCCAATTTCACTAATATCAAATTGAATTAGTTTTACGGACTTGGTACCAGTTCCCTGCTCGATTTGGAAGTGGCTAATTGCAGAAAGGTTGTAGTATACATTTATACAAATATCTAATGAGATACAAGATATCTAATGAGATACAAAGTGCGAAACATCGCTTATTTTCTTCTAATAGATCAGAATCATCAATTTTAGATTAGTATAGCATCCAACAAGGACAACACAATAATTTTCAGCACTATTTTGTGCTTAAATAGTTGTATTTTAGCATGTTTAGCATTTTGCATCTCATTAGATATTTGTATAAATAATTATACTACAACGTTTCTGCAATTGAGTGTATGTATATATAATAATTATGTACATACATGTAGTTCTCAAAGGAACGTTCAAGTTTTCGTTTTACAAAAAACTGAATGTAACTTACATTTATAACAAGAACTCAAATTATTTAAAAAATTAATAAACTTTATTTACCGTGGTCAGAACACTTGCTAATTGGTCTTTAATACTGCCACAACACGAAAATTAAAAAATCTGAAATTGAAGTACAGTCAACTCTCTCGTAAGCGGACACCCTCGGGAATTGAAAAAAGTGTCCGTTAGTAGAGCTGTCCGCTTATGAGAACTATTCCCGTAAGCGGACACCAAAGAAAAATAGGGTGGATGTCCGCTTACGGGAGAGTTAATTACGTTTTAATCGGTAGAGAAAAATAGCAACTGAACCGTACACCTTGCTTCCCCGCGGACAAATGGAGATTTGACAAAACCGATCACCACTGTTCTGTTGCTCTATAAAAGGTCATATTTTTGTTGATTTATTGCAAATTAAAGACAAATTCCATTGCCGAAAGTCCATTATTATATGGTGTGTCCGCTTACGAGAGAGCGTAAACAAAAGAAAAATCCAATTTTCATTTTCAAAAGTGTCCGCGTCCGCTTACGAGAGAGTGTCCGCTTACGGGAATGTGTAAATACAGAGTTTGACTGGGAGGTAAAACGGGGATTTGAAAAGGTGTCCGTAAGTAGAGCTGTCCGCTTACGAGAGTGTCCGTTAGCGGAGAGTTGACTGTACATCCAGCATATACATGACATGCAAATGTACATCCATGAACTTGACACACAAATAATAAAGTTATATTCATTCATGTTTGTTCACAGGTAGCCCAAGCTCTACTCATGAGTCATGGCAGCTTTGCTTATCAGTTTTATTGAAAAACCTAAAAACACAATTTCTCTGAAAATTCTGAATAAAGTTTACTAAAACAAACACAGTGTGTTTTACTATATATTCTTCACATCTGGAGTGAATTTCAGCTCATTTTAATCAGTTTGGGTATTTGTTTTCCCCTCATATGTATAAGCTTACTGTGACAAGGTAGGAATCAAAGCACGAAAAAACGAATTCAAACGGCCACAAATTCAAGCGTTTATTTCTCCAAAAAAGGTTTACATCCAAAATTGAAACTCATCACAGCTTGAATAGACAATATATACATCTGAATATCCCCAAAACATAACCCTACCTCTTTCCACGAATTTAGAAATGATCTCCAAACACGAAAATCCACCGTTGAAAATCATCAAAACAGGCGTGACCTAAAAAAGTCGGGGACAGAAACGGTAAAAAAAACTGGAAATGAGTTACAAAATACACCTCACCGGGCGTAGGGAAGGGTAAAATGTAGTGTCGAATGCGTTCACCCCCTACCCGCTAAGGCGAAACCATTTTAGGTTAAAAAGTCGGTTGAAAACGGTTGAAAGACAATGACACGTCAAGGTTTCGCCTTAGCGGGTAGGGGGTGATGAACGCGTTCGACACTACATTTTACCCTTTCCCTACCCCCGGTAAGGTGTATTTTGTCACTCATTCCCAGTTCTTTTACCGTTTCTGTCCCCGACTTTTTTAGGTCACGCCTGTTTTGATGATTTTCAACGGTGGATTTTCGTGTTTGGAGATCATTTCTAAATTCGTGGAAAGAGGTAGGGTTATGTTTTGGGGATATTCAGATGTATATATTGTCTATTCAAGCTGTGATGAGTTTCAATTTTGGATGTAAACCTTTTTTGGAGAAATAAACGCTTGAATTTGTGGCCGTTTGAATTCGTTTTTTTGTGCTTTGATTCCTACCTTGTCACAGCATACATATGAGGGGAAAACAAATACCCAAACTGATTAAAACAAGACGCTCAATGAGCGTACACTCGGGCTTATGACAAGGACAATGTCAGTTGCGTGAGGAGAGACCTGACAATGACTGACAGTTGCGTGACGAGGGAGACTATGTATATACATGTATGTGTCGAGTTCATTTGATTTGCCTTTGACTTTGAGTTCATTTGATTACCTTTTGACTTTGAGTTCAATTGATTTGATTTTGATGAGTTCGTGTAAAGGCCCGCTCTCTAGCTTCAGATCCCGAAACGTCGAGTTTGGAATCGAGTTCGAGTTCGGGTTCGAGTTACGGTTCGAACGTCGAATAAAACAAGGACATCTTCTTCAATACAATATCATTTCTCTGACGTCATGACAATCAGTGACAGTTGAGTGACGAGGGAGACTATGTGTCGGGTGAGTACGTACATGATACGTCTGGAGGTTGCATAGGTCAGATGGTTCTGATAACGCCCTCACGTTTGTTTTTGTTAAATATATTTTAAGCGAGCTTCTAGTCCTTCTACCACTTCTAGTAAAACAAGGACATCTTCTTCAATACAATATCATTTCTCTGACGTCATGACAATCAGTGACAGTTGAGTGACGAGGGAGACTATGTGTCGGGTGAGTACGTACATGATACGTCTGGAGGTTGCATAGGTCAGATGGTTCTGATAACGCCCTCACGTTTGTTTTTGTTAAATATATTTTAAGCGAGCTTCTAGTCCTTCTACCACTTCTAGTAAAACAAGGACATCTTCTTCAATACAATATCATTTCTCTGACGTCATGACAATCAGTGACAGTTGAGTGACGAGGGAGACTATGTGTCGGGTGAGTACGTACATGATACGTTTGGAGGTTGCATAGGTCAGATGGTTCTGATAACGCCCTCACGTTTGTTTTTGTTAAATATATTTTAAGCGAGCTTCTAGTCCTTCTACCACTTCTAGTCAGTGAACGATGAACTAGAATCCTGACCTTTTAATAGCTTGAAGATCTACAGCTGCTTTCAAAACTAAGATTCAAATCTACTTGAGTCCTGTGTGTCGTTTGTTTTTTTCTTATCTGCTGAGTAATCTTGAAACTCGATACGATTAAATACGTCGCATACTTTCTTCATTCTTTGACCAAACAAAACGACTAATACTACTAACAAAAACCCATTTTATAACTCGGGCTTCCTTCGGAAGGGCCCGAGTAATGAGCTGAAATTCACTCCAGATGTGAAGAATATATAGTAAAACACACTGTGTTTGTTTTAGTAAACTTTATTCAGAATTTTCAGAGAAATTGTGTTTTTAGGTTTTTCAATAAAACTGATAGGCAAAGCTGCCATGAGTAAAGCTTGGGCTACCTGTGGTTTGTTTCTTCTAAGTCAGTAAAATGTTTTGTTCTTTTATATCCAAGCTATCGTATCGCTCGATTATAAATCGATCCGAAGGGCAAAGGTTTTACATGTATGTACATCTTCGACGCGTCGAAAACCCCTCTTTATAGTACAACTTCGGTATTGTAAGTCATATACTAGTAAAACTTACACTATAAGCTTATACGACGTAAGCTTACATGCAACAGGCGTTTGTACACGCGATCAGAGTTTAGTTTTAGCCACACTAAAATGACTTATATGAAGCTTTTTTACGGACAAAATGTTGAAAGTGCATACATCGATGTTGTGTGTTATACATCGATGTTGAAAGTGCATACATCGATGTTGTGTGTTATACATCGATGTTGAAAGTGCATACATCGATGTTGTGTGTTATACATCGATGTTGAAAGTGCATACATCGATGTTGTGTGTTATACATCGATGTTGAAAGTGCATACATCGATGTTGTGTGTTATACATCGATGTTGAAAGTGCATACATCGATGTTGTGTGTTATACATCGAAATCGAACATGCATACATCGATGTTGTGTGTCGTCCATCTAGTTTGTATTGTATTCACGCAGATTCTACATCCATCGTTCAAACGTAAAACATGTTTCGATAAAACTAAAAGATGAGGAAGCGGAAATGATTTTGGAGCACGGAAGTGACGTCATGTGTTTGTATACACATGTGAGACCCACATGTGACATGGCACATGCAAGATGCCAGACTAAGATGGCGGACAATACAGTGCAAGACTTTGTTCGAAGTGTCCTTAATGCTGTAACTAACTTGCAGCATTCCGATCATCAAGAAATAAGTAGAGAAGGAGTATCTGGAAATAATGATGTTCAGTTCAACTCCATAGAAAGTGAAATCAATGGAAGATTTCAAATCCCAAGAAGATCGAGCGGAAGTCTGAACAGAAGTAACTCCGTTAATTATCCCGCCACATCCACTAGCACTAGCACTACTGCTGCTAACAATAACAGACCTGGAACAAGTTTCAATCCGAGACAAAACTACAGCAACTTCACACCATCCAGAAGGCGGCCTAGAGGGGGACTTTTTAATAGAAGACCGGCTTCAAAAGCTGCCAACGCACCAAACGCGCCTGACTACGTCTATAAAGATGTGTGTTTGTTACCCTGTCCAGTTTTATGATGACGTCATAGAAATGACGTCAACTAAATAGCATTAAAGCTTTACGGAGCAATGAAAATCTATGAAATGACGTTCTCGTGATCATTTATGGTTAATAATAGATGTATTTATTGGACAAAGCTGAAAATCTTTATTATGGATATTTTAAAAATATTAGTGACGTCATTATGACAAAACGGGAATCTGTCAATATTTTCGATTAAAATTTCTAATACTTATCTTCAAAAAATCAAAAATCTAAAACGATACGATTTGAGGGGCTTCTTAGTTCTTTCAATACGCAAAGTGTGAAGACAAAAGATTTTCAAACAAAAAAGTTGAATGAAGAAGTTTATTTCAGAATGGCTCTATATAATTCATACGGGTAATTATTAACAATATATATAAAAATAACTTCTGTTTTCATATCATCTACCAATATGTTAATTGACAGTCAAAACGTCTTCCGCCATTTCCATGATCCCGTCGTAACTCAGACCATCTTTGTGTAAGTTTGCCTTGAGCCACTTGATGCCCTTGGCAGCTACCATCTCCCATTCATCTTTTTGATCAGCAAACTTTCCAGCAAGACACGACAATGCTATGGCTGTCGCCCACAGGCTGTCCTTGTTGTCTGTGGTTAGTTGTGATGGACATGTTTGCTTCAGTTTGTCCAGGGTTACACCACAGATACTGGCCAACTGAGCAGTTAGTTGCCATGCTCCTGATGCTTTCTGGAGGGAGACAATCTCAAGACAACCTTTCCATGGGGTTGAAGAGGAAGCAGATAGGTCGGCCCGGTCCATTGACTCGTATAGGCGATTTTCAATTGTTGGGTCGTAGGTGTTACTAGCTGATGCCAGTGCAGACCATTGCCCTAGGCGTCGTGGCAGTGGTGGTGGCAGTGCACGGTCGGAGTTCATGACCCTGGGTGTTGAAGCTCGGGAGCTCGACAGACATTGCCCTAGGCGTCGTGGCAGTGGCAGTGGTGGTGGCAGTGCACGGTCGGAGTTCATGACCCTGGGTGTTGAAGCTCGGGAGCTCGACAGACATTGCCCTAGGCGTCGTGGCAGTGGCAGTGGTGGTGGCAGTGCACGGTCGGAGTTCATGACCCTGGGTGTTGAAGCTCGGGAGCTCGACAGACATTGCCCTGGGCGTCGTGGCAGTGGTGGTGGCAGTGCACGGTCGGAGTTCACGACCCTGGGTGCTGAAGCTCGGGAGCTCGACAGACAATGCTCGTAGGACGCCAGACTGGAAGGATAGTCGACGCACTCCATACTAATATATGTACATTCTTCGTTGTCGGATGATGATAGACATGTCGAGTACGACATGCAATCAGAGGAAGCAGATCGGACCCGGTACATAGAATCGTCTGGAGGTGTGTCGTAGACATTACTATCTGATCCCAGGGAGCACTTCATATATATCATACATACATTCTTCGTTGTCGGATGGTGATAGGCATGAGTACAATTCATACAATTCCTCGAATTCATCCTGGAAACTGGGGTTTTGCTAAGGGCGCACAAACAGGGATGTTGCTGTCCTGTTTCCTGATCCGGGGTAATTCAAACGCAAAATTATCTCTCGCTGGCATTGCCAAGGGCGCAGAAACAGGGATGTTGCTGTCCTTATCTACCACTACAAACGATGTCAGCTTGGACACCACGTTGGCTGATTTACTTATGTTCACAATTTCTTCATTCAAAGCAGCGTTGTTGTCGTTGTCTTGTTTTTTTCTTGGATCAACACCTTAGCAACGAGACGGTGGAGAAGCAAACTGTCGTCTCCAGACTTTGAAGACAGACTTTCAAGGCTGAGCTTGTGTTGGATGTTTTCCACTTTTGCACCAGTAACCAAGGTGGCACTAAGTGTGATGGATCCCTTGTTGGTCGAGTCCGCTGCATTAAGCGAGTCGTCAGACATCAGCCCATACATAATGAGGCTGTTGCCACTAAATATGGGCGGAGGTACATCCGGGATACTCTTAGCACTGCATCCTTCTGGTAGGTCCCAAGTCACTTGACAATCAAGAAGAGCTGGTTGGAGAGCATTCTTGAGAACCTTGATGACCTGTAGAAAAAATAGGCGTTAATCACGTGATCAATTGTTTGCCAAAGGCGGAGTGACAATACTGCTCAATATTCACCATTATTTTAGAAACATTCATCTTCGGTTATTGCATTTCCAGCTTTTTGATTGGTTCCTCGGGGTCGAGATCGAGGTGATATGAAAATTTCACCTGTAATTAATCACTGCTGGTCGTGAGGCGAATAATTCAGTGTAGTAGTCTAACCGGAACTACACAGGTAATTATCAGACTTAAACGCGCATAGTTCTACCTTCAGCTTCCATTTGAACTCTATTGACTATGTTTCGTGGTGGAAAATATCTGGCACTACATAGTTGGTTATCGGAGCATGCAAAACAGACTTCAGATCAGAAGAAAAGCTAGATTAACAATTTGCCGGCGCAAGGCATCATATGGCCTCGGCTACCGGGTCATTAAATAAAGAACATTTCTCATGAGATTCGCTTTTATCACCACTATAAGCAGAGCACATACAAACCTTTGCCCGCAACTTGTCACCAGATGCTACAAATTCAGCCATCCCTTTTCCTGCTCGTGCAACTCCTTTTACTAGTGCAGTTGATGCCCCAGCACCAATCCCAAAGGTGAAACACCTGTGGATATAATTACCATTACTATACACCAATCCCAAAGGTGAAACAACTGTAGATATAATTACCATTACTATACACCAATCCCAAAGGTGAAACACCTGTAGATATAATTACCATTACTATACACCAATCCCAAAGGTGAAACACCTGTAGATATAACTACCATTACTATACACCAATCCCAAAGGTGAAACACCTGTAGATATAACTACCATTACTATACACCAATCCCAAAGGTGAAACACATGTAGATATAATTACCATTACTATACACCAATCCCAAAGGTGAAACAACTGTAGATATAATTACCATTACTATACACCAATCCCAAAGGTGAAACACATGTAGATATAATTACCATTACTATACACCAATCCCAAAGGTGAAACACCTGTAGATATAACTACCATTACTATACACCAATCCCAAAGGTGAAACACCTGTAGATATAATTACCATTACTATACACCAATCCCAAAGGTGAAACACCTGTGGATATAATTACCATTACTATACACCAATCCCAAAGGTGAAACACCTGTAGATATAACTACCATTACTATACACCAATCCCAAAGGTGAAACACATGTAGATATAATTACCATTACTATACACCAATCCCAAAGGTGAAACACCTGTAGATAATTACCATTACTATACACCAATCCCAAAGGTGAAACACATGTAGATATAACTACCATTACTATACACCAATCCCAAAGGTGAAACACCTGTAGATATAATTACCATTACTATACACCAATCCCAAAGGTGAAACACCTGTAGATATAACTACCATTACTATACACCAATCCCAAAGGTGAAACACATGTAGATATAACTACCATTACTATACACCAATCCCAAAGGTGAAACACCTGTAGATATAATTACCATTACTATACACCAATCCCAAAGGTGAAACACATGTAGATATAACTACCATTACTATACACCAATCCCAAAGGTGAAACACCTGTAGATATAATTACCATTACTATACACCAATCCCAAAGGTGAAACACCTGTAGATATAATTACCATTACTATACACCAATCCCAAAGGTGAAACAACTGTAGATATAACTACCATTACTATACACCAATCCCAAAGGTGAAACACATGTAGATATAATTACCATTACTATACACCAATCCCAAAGGTGAAACACCTGTAGATATAACTACCATTACTATACACCAATCCCAAAGGTGAAACACCTGTAGATATAATTACCATTACTATACACCAATCCCAAAGGTGAAACAACTGTAGATATAACTACCATTACTATACACCAATCCCAAAGGTGAAACACATGTAGATATAATTACCATTACTATACACCAATCCCAAAGGTGAAACACCTGTAGATATAACTACCATTACTATACACCAATCCCAAAGGTGAAACACTTGTAGATATAACTACCATTACTATACACCAATCCCAAAGGTGAAACACCTGTAGATATAACTACCATTACTATACACCAATCCCAAAGGTGAAACACATGTAGATATAATTACCATTACTATACACCAATCCCAAAGGTGAAACACCTGTAGATATAACTACCATTACTATACACCAATCCCAAAGGTGAAACACATGTAGATATAACTACCATTACTATACACCAATCCCAAAGGTGAAACACCTGTAGATATAATTACCATTACTATACACCAATCCCAAAGGTGAAACACCTGTAGATATAATTACCATTACTATACACCAATCCCAAAGGTGAAACACCTGTAGATATAATTACCATTACTATACACCAATCCCAAAGGTGAAACACCTGTAGATATAATTACCATTACTATACACCAATCCCAAAGGTGAAACACCTGTAGATATAATTACCATTACTATACACCAATTCCAAAGGTCAAACACATGTAGATATAATTACCATTACTATACACCAATCCCAAAGGTGAAACACCTGTAGATATAATTACCATTACTATACACCAATCCCAAAGGTGAAACAACTGTAGATATAACTACCATTACTATACACCAATCCCAAAGGTGAAACACATGTAGATATAACTACCATTACTATACACCAATCCCAAAGGTGAAACACCTGTAGATATAATTACCATTACTATACACCAATCCCAAAGGTGAAACACCTGTAGATATAATTACCATTACTATACACCAATCCCAAAGGTGAAACACCTGTAGATATAATTACCATTACTATACACCAATTCCAAAGGTCAAACACATGTAGATATAACTACCATTACTATACACCAATCCCAAAGGTGAAACACCTGTAGATATAATTACCATTACTATACACCAATCCCAAAGGTGAAACACATGTAGATATAATTACCATTACTATACACCAATCCCAAAGGTGAAACACCTGTAGATATAATTACCATTACTATACACCAATCCCAAAGGTGAAACACCTGTAGATATAATTACCATTACTATACACCAATCCCAAAGGTGAAACACCTGTAGATATAACTACCATTACTATACACCAATCCCAAAGGTGAAACACCTGTAGATATAATTACCATTACTATACACCAATCCCAAAGGTGAAACACATGTAGATATAATTACCATTACTATACACCAATCCCAAAGGTGAAACACACCTGTAGATATAACTACCATTACTATACACCAATCCCAAAGGTGAAACACATGTAGATATAATTACCATTACTATACACCAATCCCAAAGGTGAAACACCTGTAGATATAACTACCATTACTATACACCAATCCCAAAGGTGAAACACCTGTAGATATAATTACCATTACTATACACCAATCCAAAAGGTAAAACAACTGTACCATTACTATACACCAATCCCAAAGGTGAAACACCTGTAGATATAACTACCATTACTATACACCAATCCCAAAGGTGAAACACCTGTAGATAATTACCATTACCATACATCTCACATGGATCAAATTAGATATTCAGTTTAGGAATAAACGCCGGCTGTGTGGGGATTTAGTATCGGTATTTGATATACAAGCTTTTTATACCATTTAAAAAATGGATGCATGGATGAATGCAGGAATGAATGAATGATTGAATAAAGAAAGGATCGAATGGTTGGATGGATGCGTGAATCAATAGATGAATGGAGGGATGGATATGATGGATGGATGAGTTAATGAAGGAATTATTGAAGGAATGCATGCATGAATGAATGAATTAATGGATGAGTTAATGAATGAGTGGCATCTTTATGATTAGCATATATGATCATGATAATAAACCACAGGCAGCCCAACCATTGCTTCTGAGGCTACTAAATATTAAACACAAAGATAATGGCGTCTTTTTTTGATGGGTTTTACTATGTACATTGCTGCGGGCGCTGCGTGCGCGTCTTCTGGGACGCGCACAGGGAGCCCAACATAAAACATTTTCATGCACAGGGAACACAACCTTACGACTAGCGAGCGCGCGCTCTCTACCACAGGAAACCCATACAAAGACGCACATATATTTTTATTAGCCTCAGAAGCAATGGTTGGGCTACCTGTGAATAAACCAGTGCATACTCACCTCGCTCTAGTAGCATTTGTTCTCACAAGTTCAATAACTTGTTGAGTGTTACGAACTTCACCGTCTGTCAACAGAAAAACCTGTCGAGGAAAACCTTTGATCAGAGGCTGTGAAAACACATCTTGTAAAGGAGCAAGGATTTTAGTTCCTCCTAGATCAGCCTGCATAGACTCGCCATGAGAACAAGCACGATTGAGACTTGAATCATCGTAACTTTCGCTTTTGGGAAACAACTTTGTAAACGAACTGCCAAAGCCAATCACATTGAAGTAACAGCCCTCTGGCAAACTCTTTATAAATAGAAGCAGGGTTTCCCTTGCACTTTTGATATTTGACCCACTCATGCTTCCACTTCGGTCAACCACAAATATGAATTCACCAGTTGCAGAACTGTCCAACTCCGGGAAAAAGTTGAGCATGATCACTGGTTTCGAGAGAAACTCGTCTTTTATACCATCTTTCAACTTGGTCACGCCATTCTCCACCAGAGCGTGAGGCTCAAAAGGTTTACTGCACAGAACATGCACTTGTACATCAGCATCGAACTTGAATTCCTCGCCAAGTCGAACTGTTGCTTGGCGATTGTCTTCTGGGTTGATGTCAACTTTGAGTGGATTACAAGGAGATGTGATCTCTTCGATTAGCGATGCACACTGCACCTCTAGCACAAAGTCGAACGAATACTTGGTGCTCACCGAAGCGATGGTAGGCAACGTAGTACTGACACTGGGCTTGGAGTCGCTCGGAGAATATCTCGGGTTAAGTACTGCAGGCAACACAAACACCGCTCTTCCTTCCTTCTCTACGCTCAGTGTTGTCACGAACGTCAACTCTACTGTAGCTGACTGTTTTGGTGGTAGGTTTCCAACATTGATCTGAAATATGTCTGAGCTCTCGTCGCTTTCTTCCAGTAGAAATGCGCTGTGACCACTACTGATGGCATCGTCGTACGTATCTCGAGCTTCTTGCTTTTCTTGGATCTCTGCTACGATGGTCCGTCCGTCTATGGTGGCTTGAAAGCCGCACACGGCCGCTTCCTCATCGAGAGGGAACACATAAATGGCTTCTATGGGGCTGTCACTGTTGTTCTTGTACTCCATGATGGCCAGCACTTCGGCTGTGAAGCCTTTGATGTTGCCACGAATTTGTATCTTTTCCAAAGGAACACCAGAACCTCCATTCTTGTCGATGAAACCGTAACGCATTGTGCTTTTGTACTTCAAAATGCTGAAATAATCTCGATGTAGTTTGATCCTCCAGCTACGCAGGCTAGATGAAGACTGAAGTTCCGCATTCCTGTTGTTCTATTATTAGATTCCTTACGTCATTATCCTCTACTGGTAGGGGAGGAGTTGGTGTACGATGTTTAACGACTGTTACCGACTTAATGAATGTAGATGTAGAGGAGAAGGTTAGTATTGGCCGGAGTTGTTTATTTACCAACTGATTATTTTGCATATAAAAGCCAAATTTGATTTCTTTCTCTGAAAATATAAAATGAGACTGAATAAAGTGTATTCACTAAAGAAGCGATTACGGAAAGGATCTACGTTCACGTACAAGCGATGATTCGGGTATGGTACTCAACTCATCTGCTTATATTAATATTGAAGATGCAAATTATTTGGATGTCATACGGTGTGAAGCCCACGAAGCGAGTCGACGGCTTGACTCATGCAACTCGATCAACTCGTGAATTCATTAAACGAGTTGACTCGTCTGCTTAATATTAATGAATACTTTAGAGTTTTAATGTAAAACGAAATGAGTATCAGAAACTACGCTGTTATATTATTATTATTCGTTCTCAAAAGTATCGAAGTCAGAGTTTTACAGTGTGGACACTCGAACCGTGAACACTTAGGTTTTTTCTAACACATATATATAAATTATCCATTGAGCAAATTGATCAGAAAAATGATTTATTTTGATCACTAAGTGTATTTAAACTCAATGCTCCATTTGAGAGGCTGTGAGGCAATAGAAAGTTGGAAATAAAAAGTTCGAAAAATACTTGAAGGGTTCACGGTTCGAGTGTCCACACTGTAATGTAGCGAAATGCGTATCAGAAACTACGCTGTTATATTATTATTCTTCGTTCTTAACTGAGTATCGAAGTCAGAGTTTTAATGTAACGAAATGCGTATCACAAACTACGCTGTTATATTATTATTCTTCGTTCTCAAACAAAACGAAGTCAAAGTTTTAATGTAACGAATTGAATATCACAAACTACGCTGTTATATTATTATTCTTCGTTCTCAAATAAAACGAAGTAAAAGTTTTAATGTAACGAAATGAGTATCAGAAACTACGCTGTTATATTATTATTCTTCGTTCTCAAAAGTATCGAAGTCAGAGTTTTAATGTAACGAAATGAGTATCCGGCAGAAACTACGCTGTTATATTATTATTCTTCGTTCTCAAAAATATCGAAGTCAGAGTTTTAATGTAGCGAAATGCGTATCAGAAACTACGCTGTTATATTATTATTCTTCGTTCTCAAAAGAAGCGCTAGCGAAGTCAACTAAGTCAGAGTGGCCCAGTCGAAGCCGTAAAAGTCGCATCTTGACTACGATCGACGGCAAATACAACGTCCAACACCCAATCGAGCAAAACCGAACAAAAAAATCAATTGAATTCAATCGAATCCAATCGTTCGATTATTTTACGATTGGTTCGGCAATCGAACAGAATCGAACCGGAACTTTTGGGAGAATTCGATTACCGAACACAATCGAACCAATCGAACCCGGGTAGCCCAAGCTCACCTATAAAATTCAAACAGCTATAACTCGCTTAGTTTTAATCGCAGCGACACCAGATTTTCCCCAAAGTTAAAGGAGAACTGTACCCAAAAATTGACCAATTTTTATATAATTCTTTAACCCTTTTTAAAAACGATTTTGAAGTTTTTCCCTTAAATTCTTATTCCTGTTCGAGAAAAAAATCATTGAAATCGGCGTTTTAGTCGCAATTCGGCCTTTTGACCGGCGGCTCACATTTGATTGTCAGCGGTCTGTAGTGACGTAGGTTATGGGGAGCGAAATTTACATGAGCTGTGTTTATCTGTGAACGACGCCATTGCGAAAACAGAGATGGTGTATTGTATGGGTTATGATTGCTCAAATGATTCGAGATTTACGACTGGAGTTACTTACCATCGTTTGCCGAAAGATAAGGAATTATGTAGTCAATGGCTGGCGAAGATATCTCGAGAAAATCCAACCATATCGAAGAATTCTGTTGTGTGTTCAGACCACTTCACACCCGAATGTTTCGAACGCAACCTGAAAGCAGAACTTTTGGGAACCAAACCCAAAGCTAAACTAAAGCCGAATGCCATTCCAACGATCTTCTCCCATATTCCAATCAAGAAACCTCGTTTATCCTCTGAAAAACGCCAACTCGAGAAAGAAAAGAAAGAGGTAAGATTGATCTTTACTTTTCAAAGTTGTGAAACCTGCAACATGCAAATTAGTATTTCTATGAACATAACAACTGATATATGATTTCTCTTGCAGTATTTGTCTGCTGTCTTGGTCGGACCAAGCACTACTGCCACTAGTACCGAACTAATAAACGAGAATACAACCGAAACAGGCACTTCTACACGTACAAAAGACACATTCGTTCAATGCACCGTCGAAACCCGCGAAAGTTATAGCCAAGGGAACACTATCAGTGGACTTTTGCTTAAGTCTACTGGAACCCAAACAGAATGTTCGTTCTTGAATTCTTGTGAGGCTAATACTCAAACAGATGAAGTACAGTGTGTGGTAGAATGCAATGATGACAGCGACGACGAATTAGAGTCTTCACAAGAGACTGTTTACCCGAGCGAGAGTATTGAAACTGTCTCCCCTATGAAAGACAAGTTGAAGTTGCTAGCAGAGTCTTCATCATCTGAAGTAGAGGAACGTGGCAGTGGCTCTCAATCTGAGTGCGAAGAAGAAATAACAAGACCACAAGATAACAGAGTGTTCCTGGTTTTCAAAGATAATCTAGTGAAGCTTTTAAAATGGTGCAGTAAATGTGGTGCAGCTGTGACTCAGATAAGTGAATCTACACAAGGGACATTGCTGAATGTAACCACAAATTGCATAAAGGGACACAACCTTACCTGGCAAAGTCAGCCCACATTAGGACGTATGGCAGCAGGCAATATGCTACTTTCGTCAGCTATACTTCTGAGCGGTTCCACATACACAAAAATGGCCTCATTTGCAGAAATTTTAAATCTTCAATTCCTTGGTGAGAAGTCATTTTACAAAATCCAAGATGCTTATCTCTTTCCTGTTATTAATGATTTTTGGATAAGAGAACAGAATATGTTGCTAGAAGAAATGGGTGAAAAAGAGATATGGCTGTCTGGAGATGGGCGCTGTGATAGTCCTGGACATAACGCCAAGTATGGCACTTACACAGTCATAGACCAAGGAACTGAGAAAGTAGTCGACATGCACATAGTGCAAGTGAGCGAAGTAGCCAACAGTAATGCTATGGAGAGGGTAGGTTTTCGGCGTTGCATGGAAACATTTAGAAGAAATGGCAAGACAGTAAAAGTGGTAGCTACAGACCGGCATATTGGAATTAATGCTGATATAAGAAGAGAGCACCCAGATATAGACCACCAGTATGATGTCTGGCACTTAGCAAAGAGCATCAAGTCCAAGCTCACTGAAAAGGCAAAGAAGAAGAACTGTGATGACCTCTTTCAGTGGATTAAGTCAATTTCCAACCATCTTTGGTGGTGTGCAGAGACCAGTGATGGAAACAAGGCCCTTTTGAAGGAAATGTGGATTTCTGTAATATTCCATGCTGCAGGCATCCACTCCTGGGATAGTGCAGATATTTACCATGAGTGTGCACATGACCCCATTCCTCCTGATGTAGACCGAGCTAAAATATGGCTGACTCCTGGCTCAGCTGCACATGATGCATTGAAAGAAGTAGTTCTCAACAAAAGGATTGTTGAGGACATTCAAAAACTCAACTTGTGCTGCCATACTGGATCACTAGAAGTTTATCATAATGTTATGACCAAGTATGTCCCTAAACGACAGCACTTTTCATTTAAAGGGATGGTTGCAAGGAGCCAGCTGGCAGCACTCGACCATAATGCCAACACAGGAAGAGAGCAATCAACAACACAGGAGGGGGAGCTACGATACAAAGTTGTGTACCCAAAACACACAAAAGATTGGGTAGCAAAGCCTATATTTGAAAAGACTTCTAGAATTCACATTAAGATAATGGTCGATGCCATCATTGATCGAAAAAGGCAAGATAAAGAGGAAAGAAGTTCTGGTGTGTTGACTGACCACTTATCAGCAAATATTGCCCGTGTGCCTCGCCCACCAAAGGAGGAAGTAATCACCAGACTTACCACTCGCTTTGGACACTAATACAATATTATTTTTGTAACACTGTTCATTGAGCTGTTCATTTTAGTCAATTTTAACCTTTTATTATTGTAAATGATATGAATAATTATTTTACAGAATGCACAGACTCATGGAGCAAAGTACATTGAATTGGCATATTGTGAATTGTCAGACTGCCTCAGTTTCATTTCACATGATTCAATTGAACAGCTGAGTGCAAACACTAAATCCAAGCAACATTTTTCCCTAATTAGTACTAGCGGTAAATACATATAGTATTTACTGATTAATAGAGATAGAGTGTAAACTATGGAAGGCCAAATGGTGCAAAATTCAAGAACTTTAATTTGATCACATTCAAGGATCACGATCACATTCAACAACCACATTCACATTCAACATATGTAAATTAATCATATTCAACAGACATCTCGATCACATTCAAGGTCACAGATCACGTTCACGTTCAACGGATCGAGCAATCACATTCAAGAACGATTGTTAATGTCAACAAATCCCATAATGCTCTTTGCTACTGTCGACGTAGCCGGATCCCGAATGAAAAATCACAAATTAAAGATTTAAATGGAGGAAGAGAGGGTGTTAAAAAGGAAATAAATAAATATAAATAAATAAATAAATAAGTAAAAACAGGAGCCCATTGGTAAAGATAAAAATAAATAAATAAAAATAAATAAATAAGTAACAATAAATAAATAAAAATAAATAAATAAGTAAAAATAAAAGTAAAAATAAATAAATAAGTAAAAATAAAAGTAAAAATAAATAAATAAAAATAAAAATAAATGAATAAAAATAAAAATAAATAAACTTTTTATAGAAGGCAAATGCAATTTAACCCATACATATGGAAAGGAAGAGAGAGCAGTGGCTGTATGAGAGGATGAAAAAGGATGACAAATAGAAAGTAAAAAATGAAATGAAATGTGGGTGAGAAAGAAAAAAAATATATATATATACTAAATGAAATAAAATAATAAATAAATAGATAGATAAATAAATAAAGGGTACAGGAAGAAATTTAAATGAAAAGAAAAAAATGAATGAATAAATAAATAAATTATAAATTATAAAAAATGATAAATAGATGAAGGAAGGTATAAAAATAGGTTGCAAGGGGAGGGGAGGGTGGCAAAGTAGGGAGGGGATGGTGGACAGGGCAAAAAAAAATGACCATGGAGAAGGGATAGAACGTATAGAGTGAAGGAATAGATAACAAGCAAATAAAAAATAAATAACAGACAAAACCGAACGCAATGAACGATGCTAGCAACGTTGCGAACACGCGCGAAAGAACAAACAACGGCTACCGAGGGAAGGAACGGGAAGACCGTAACAGAAAATATAGCACCGTGGCCTGGAGCGAGAAATGTTTTACGTGCTTGAAATCCCACACGTACATTTATTTCCCAGCTTCCACGTCGACAGTAGCAAAGAGCATTATGGGATTTGTTGACATTAACAATCGTTCTTGAATGTGATTGCTCGATCTGTGACCTTGAATGTGATCGAGATGTCTGTTGAATATGATAATTTACATATGCTGAATGTGAATGTGGTCAGTGTTGAACGTGATCTGTGACCTTGAATGTGATCGAGATGTCTGTTGAATATGATTAATTTACATATGTTGAATGTGGTTGTTGAATGTGATCGTGATCCTTGAATGTGATCAAATTAAAGTTCTTGAATTTTGCACCATTTGGCCTTCCAACCATGAAACAGTACAAACTATTTAGTGCTAAATAGCACCAATGAAACAATAGAAAACAATAGATCATTGCACTATTTAGTGCTAATTTGGTTGCTGTTTTATGGTTTTAGTGTTTGCACTCTATTGCTATTCAGTACTAAATACACTCACAATGTTTTTGCACTCTATCAATAATGTAAAATTAGAACCAGTTTTATTGTAAATATTCATTATATAATTTTGTAAATATTGAATCACTTTGTGACTTTAATGTTGTTTGTACAAAAAGTATGTCAGTGAAATATTCTGTTTACATGTATATTGTGGTTTGATTTTGACATGGATTCTAAAAGTTGACAAAACTCAAACCAGTGAAAAATTTGAACCATAACGTGTACATGTAAAGTTTTAGATTATGTTCACTACTACATGTACATTATATTGTCTGATATACAGCCTTTTGCAAAAATTCTGTCGCGACCAAGTATATCACTATATCGCCAAAGATTTATACTATCAAATGAATGTGTAAATAACTTTCGATTTCGTGTGTAGCTTGTATCGTATTCATGGCTCTCCAATCCACGCTTGTACAGTCAACCATCTTGAAATGCGTGTACTGGTAGCGTGTGGGCATGCGGACTCATGCGGGTATATAGTGATATACTGATATACTTGGTCGCGACAGAATATTTGCAAAAGGCTGTATAATCTGATATCTAAATAAACATACAATGTTATGTAGGTACTGTACATAAAAGGACATAATTATTTTAATAACAAATAAATAATACATTGATATTTTACTAGCTACAAATTCAGTTCTGCTTCTTTAAATCCAACATAGTCTCCATCATCCTCGGGAAATGTCTCCCTAATTGTTTTCACAACACATGTTGGTATAACTCTTCGTCTCTTTTTGCCAAGGCTTCCATGAGCCCACCAAGTAAACTGTCTATATGCTGCTAAACGCCACGTACTACAAAGTATAGATAAAAACCATGTCATATACTGTTACACTATATTCATATAATGAATTTCATGTATTTTAAGGATATATTAATTGGCCTAAATGCTAAAATAAGGATTGCAATAATTATTGTAAGTTTATAGTCAGACAGAGAATCGACTAAGGAAGTCATTACTCTTGACTTGCATGAGATCTGACATAACACGAAACCTCAAAATATTTCCCTTCTTATGACAATATCAATGCATGTAATAATACCAAATATCAAACCACGTCTTACTTGTTCTGTATAGGATCGGGAACTGGATTACATCGAGCATTATGGATAGCTATAAGGGCAGTAGCCAATACATCAGTATCCAAACAAACCACTATGAACTTCGGGTGTTCTGTTATACAATCGACTCCTGAAGAATTGATAAAACACAATATTAGAAACTCCTCAAATGAAGGATTTGAAACACCAAAATACAACGTACCTGTTTCATCAAACTTATCATTTAGAACATCTAACTCCTGGCAGCAAAAACACTCGTTCTCTGTTGGAGAAGCAACACATTCGGCACACGTACACCATTCTGTATTGTTTAGACGTTCGCTTTGCTCTGGACTTTCTTCAGGCGGTTCTAATTCACGGTCTGGCTCCTCACCAGGGGGATACGACGGTTCAAATTGAAAAGGCTCAACTTTGGCTTTCTTTTCACGAAGCATTTTCTCTCTGTTTTCGCAATGGCGTCGTTCACAGATAAACACAGCTCATGTAAATTTCGCTCCCCATAACCTACGTCACTACAGACCGCTGACAATCAAATGTGAGCCGCCGGTCAAAAGGCCGAATTGCGACTAAAACGCCGATTTCAATGATTTTTTTCTCGAACAGGAATAAGAATTTAAGGGTAAAAACTTCAAAATCGTTTTTAAAAAGGGTTAAAGAATTATATAAAAATTGGTCAATTTTTGGGTACAATTTATTGTATTTTCGATTTTTAATAAATTTACACTGCATAATCTCTATATAAAGCTTCAAATGGTGAGCTTGGGCTACCTGTGATCGAACTCACAATCAATCGGATTGGTTCGATTTTGTTCGTTGAAAATAAAACGCCATAAAAATAAAATATTGATAAGCACTGCAGTCCTAATAAAATCGGAAGATTTCTGCCATCTAATAACCATGTAAACCAAAGCTCAGTAAAGAACGCAATAAAGTTAATTTAAACACATTTGAAGAGCAACTCTATTTAAGCATTAATACACGCTTGCCGTGTCTTTGTTCTCTGTTAAAAACACGCGGGATATGTTGGGAGAACAAAGAAAATGTTGGAAATCACGAGCCTCCGGTGAGTGATTTTCAACATTTTCTGCGTTCTCCCAACATATCCCAAGTGTTTTTAACAGAGAACAAAGACACGGCAAGCGTGTATTAATGCTTTTATAAAATAATTACAAGGATTTCTCTCTTAAAAAATCCTTTATTTACGCGAATTTTGATTGATCAAATTTGCAATTTTCCTGAAAAGCGAGAAATCGTGCATCATCCAATCAAATCTCACGAAAGAAATCAGAATGGCAAAGCGACAGTAGCGACTCGACAACTTTTATCAGTGCCGTATAAATAGTGTTTTGACAGGAAAAACGTTTTGAAGAATGCTCTTTTCTGTCAGAAAATTACCGAAGAATGTTTGTTGCACTTCGTTTGTGTATCCTGTGAACACAAAACACGAAGAAAAGTGAGAAAAGCTGAGCTGATTCAATGAAGACGAATCGTCAAACTTTCTGAAATATTTGACAACTTGATGAATGGAGCACGAAGTCAGGTAGCCAAATATCCACAGTATTTGTCGTATTTGAATCTTTTCATCGCTTTTCTCGACAAGAATGTGTAAACGATGGACGTTTCTGAGACATTTGAAGATATTTTTTCTCTTTGACATATTTTACTAGAGATATGAATGTTCTGGCGAACCCGCCGTGTAGCTACAAGAATCGCTCTGTTTTCACTCTTGTGAGTATAAATACGGCTATCTTTTCTTGATATTTTCAGTCGTACACTTGAGAAAATATGTGTAACTATAGAACTTACAGAACGATTAGTATGTGATTGAGAAAACTGAGCAGTTAGATTTAGTTTTCTCCGTTTATTGTGGACAAAAATAAGCTTAAGGGGGGTCGGTACTATCTTTTGATGCTCGTTGCTAGGGAAAGTGAAATTGCCATAAGTCAATTAATATTTGGTTTACAGCCGTGAAATTTGGAACATAGTCATTCAGTGTAAGTGGGAATGTAATTATGACGTCACTGGGCCACGCCCATTGTCACGTGACCCAAAGCAGAAAAACACGTTTTTCAAGGGCGTTTCGATTTTTTTTCAAAAATTATTGTTATCAGTATGTTTTTAAGAACGTTTCCAAAACAATCACGCATGCGTTTTTTGAATTTCGGAAAAATAAGAAAATGACGTAAAATTCGTGTTTACAAAACCACGTATTTGCTTGTAACTTTCTTAGTTTTTAAAAAATATAACAAATCCCATGCGCTAAGTTTTAGATAATTCACGTTCATTTATTAAAATATCGAAAAACCGCATATAAACTTTTTTTCCGACGAGAAAAACTTGATTTTGCAGACCGGAAGTAATTTGTTGAAATGCAAGCAGCCAGGTCACTTAGCTCCTCCGCCATCTTTAAAATTGCCCAGAATGCATTGTAACAAGCAGACTGAAACTCGACAAAAGTGGCAAGTGGCAAGTCGCTGTACATGTCTTTATATCTTGCAAAAGCGGCTCAAATATTCCTTGAATTGCGTAGTTTAAGCTGCTTCTGCCCAGACACTGAAGTACTGGAGACTCCTGAATTGATGTCGAACATCCAACGCAAAACTTTGGAAATGATGGTTCAGTACACGTACACAGGATTTCGCCGGTTTGTGTTTTGACATTCACTTCAGTCGCACTGGGAAGTCTCGGCTAGTGAGTAGTGTATGTCCAACGATTATTCGCTTATTCTTTTGCTCTTTGTTTTCTATCTTTAGCGAGTCAACTTCCTCTTTCTTTTCAGTGAAAATTTGTTGTTGTGTTGAACTTGAGTCTAAAATATTGAAAATCTCGGCGAGTTTTCAGTTCTGAAAAACAATGTCACTTCTAATAAAAGTATACTTAGTGAATATAATGAATAAAACCTGCTACAAAATTATTGTATCATGTATTTTCCTGAATGAAACAAAAGTAAAACAAAACAAAACAATGGCGGTTTGCGTAAGTCAGTTCGGAAAGAAAATATCACTTCCGGTATCGCGACATAGCAACCGTGTTACCTGGCAACGAGATAGTACCGACCCCCCTTAATTGGACGATTCGTCGAGTTTCTTGGTGTGTTTGAAATTGAAGCTCAATTCTTGCAAATTGTCGGTTTAAAATCATCAAAATCACATCTAGATAGAACTTGAACTTAACTAAACAAGAAAAACTGTAATTCTATGGCTTTTGTTTAGTAAAATAATAAAACATGTTTGACAACAGAAAAAATATATTTGTGGTCGATCAAATCCACTGCATCGCTTCAAGGTTGTTCAAGGTCATGAACCATGTTTCTGTGCTCTTATATCAAATAGCTTTTTAGCCAATCAGAGCGCGCGTTATATCATAGTTATTTTATAAAATTTTTTTAAAATACAATCAAAGGTGATATAATTATAAGAAGTAAACAGAAACACTAAAAATTCATCAACAACAGCAAATCAACCATTGTCTTTACAACACTGAGAGAGTTGGGATATTCTTATACTGGGTCTACTACCTTATTAAAATGATCGCACTTGAAAAGTTCTACACTTCGGGGACTTTGAGATGAAACAAATGACCACAGTAGTTTGACGCGGCTTTGAAATTTGAGTCCATGATTACTGCATTTGACCGCGGAAAACGGGTAATTTTGGAAGCGCGGAGCATGAAAGATGTTAGACTGTTAACAGTCTCTCTTTTCCCTCCAGACTCAGTCGAACGAGAGAAAAACCGATCCCGGGAAAAAAACGATCCCGGACGCGTGAGGATTGGGGAGAGTTTAGTCTGGAGGGAAAAGGACGGACTGTTCGCAGACCTAGAAAGATGTTCAATCAGTTCGATTATGTTCGATTAAAGAAACGTTCGATTATCGAACGTTCGAATGTGTTCGATTGGCAAAAATTTTGGGAGAATTCCATTATGTTTGATTGCCGAACCCAATCAAAAACAATCGAACGATTGGGTTCGATTGGATTCGATTACCGAACGTTCGATTGACTACGCCGGGTCAACAACGAACTTTTGAAACTCAGTTTATACTCGCGGAAAATCTACGTTACTGGGCATATATCAATGTACTTCTTTGGAACGAGCATGCCTGTGAGCTCAACCATGTCTTTCGTGTTAAAATAAAGTTATACATACATATGCTTCGATTTATGTGCTTTCCTTGGGAGTTCGTTACATCCATTTGGCCGGTGTAGATTGGCGTTGCAGACGTTTTGTTTGGGGAGAGGAGAAACGCCATTCCGGGACAAATTTTTGTGGCCGTTGTGTAGAGGTGGCCGTTATGGGGAGGTTTGAAAAACGATGTATGGGCTGGCTGTTGCTTGGGACAGAAAACCCTGGCCGTTATAGAGAGGTGGCCGTTGTGGGGAGGTGGCCGTTGTGAGGAGGTGGCCGTTGTGAGGAGGTGGTCGTTAGTAGAGGTTCCACTGCATTATTATAATCCGTTTTCTTTTCAATTAGTTTTTTTCATATGCAGTTAGTTGATGAACTTCACTCATATATAGAGATTATTACACATTAAGATCATGCTATTTTTTTTACCTCAGTCCGCCAGCAAGTTAGCCTCCCTCGCATACGTTCTTAGTTCCGTCACGCAACGCTCAAACGGATGCGAGGGAGGCTACGAGCAAGTGAGTGATGATAACCCATTGACTCCTACACCGGCCGAAATCGGCCGCAAATATCGATACTGCTTTGAAGAATTCTAACTTTCTGAATTTTCGTAACATCGATCTCATGGCCAGTTATTAGTGACAACTAGATAACTCTTCAAATTTGAACCTCAACCGTCAAGTAAACTGACTTACAGGCCCGATTAATTTGTGTTCATTAGTTCAATTTGTTTTTCATAGAATTCAAATATGCGCGTTTTTGACGTCATTTTACAACCATGAAAATGAGCGAAATTGGATTTCGATTTTCTTCCAAAATACTTCATTGTGAAACAAAACGCCACTTTCTCAGCAAACTTCCATCTCTCTTCTTTATATATCCGTGAATGTTTCCCTGTTTCTTCCTTAACTCGCCGAGCAACGGTCATTTCAATTCGAATATTTCAGGATCCCTGTTTTTTCGAACGTACGACCGCAATGTATCATGGGTATTCCTAGAACAACATGCGCGGGAAACACAGCACTTCCAACTTTATGGAGTTTTTTTGATAAGTCTTTTATAACCCAGACCTACAGGCAAAACATTGCACCGGTTGTATTCTTTACAAGTCCAAAATCGCCAAAACATGCCTTTGTAGGTCCTGGAATCCACCACTAAAGACCAGAGAGACGATTTCTCTTTTGCAGTCCGCCATTTTGGAATTTTGATAATCGACCGCCGATTCGGCTTTCTTGAATTGTGAAATCGCTTCTAGCTCACTCCAGGATTCTTTCAGGAAAATGGTCTCTACCACGCCAATCAAGCTGTTGTGGGGCTTCTGTGGTGAATATTGGTTATAAAAGACTCTAAAATGCAAAATAGGCCTTCTTGAGGCAGATATCAACGTGGCAGTCTGGAGGAGATCCCACAACGAAAGATAGATCACGTGAGAATTCGAGCCTTAGAAGTTTCAGAACTCAATCAATCAATCAAGCAATGGTCTTTAATATAATAAAATAAGAACTGTCAAGATTTAAATGGAAACCCCTTATATGGAATCGAAATTTCCTACGGCGTGATTAGGTCCAGAAAACGCTAAAAAACTCAAAATAGCTCATCCTTCTTACAACTTTTCAGAATTCGATTGTTTATCAGCAGTTTTTCTTGAGCTTGGAAGTTGGATCAGTGCAGATATCGTTATCTTGAAGTAAATTGTACACTTTCCCCATCATACGAAACATTATTTATTTTATTTTAATTCTATCTAATTTATGTTTTTATAATTACAGTCACACATTAAACATTTAAATCTACAAATGTTTTCGTATCATCTACCAATATGTTAATTGACAGTCAAAACGTTTCCCGCCATTTCCATGATCCCGTCGTAACTCAGACCATCTTTGTGTAAGTTTGCCTTGAGCCACTTGGTGCCCTTGGCAGCAACCATCTCCCATTCATCTTTTTGATCAGCAAACTTTCCAGCAAGACACGACAATGCTATGGCTGTCGCCCACAGGCTGTCCTTGTTGTCTGTGGTTAGTTGTGATGGACATGTTTGCTTCAGTTTGTCCAGGGTTACACCACAGATACTGGCCAACTGAGCAGTTAGTTGCCATGCTCCTGATGCTTTCTGGAGGGAGACAATCTCAAGACAACCTTTCTGTGGGAGTGAAGAGGAAGCAGATAGGTCGGCCCGGTCCATTGACTCGCATAGGCGGTTTTCAATTGTTGGGTCGTAGGCATTACTAGCTGAACTACGGTCGGAGTTCATGACCCTGCGTGCTGAAGCTCGGGAGCTCAACAGACATTGCCCTACGCGTCGTGGCAGTGGTGGCGGCATTGCAAGGTCGCGATCGTCGGAGTTCTTAACCTTGGATTCAGTTGCTATGAACGCACAAACAGGGATGTTGCTCTCTTGTTTCCTGGTCCGGCGTAATCGAAACTCACAATTTGACACGGCCATGCACCTAAACGGTGCTCGTTTAAACGTTGGCATTGCCAAGGGCGCACAGACAGGGATGTTGCTGTCCTTATCTACCACTACAAACGATGTCAGCTTGGACACCACGTTGGCTGATTTACTTATGTTCACAATTTCTTCATTCAAAGCAGCGTTGTTGTCGTTGACTTGTTTTTCTTGGATCAACACTTTAGCAGCGAGACGGTGGAGAAGCAAACTGTCGTCTCCAGACTTTGAAGACAGACTTTCAAGGCGGAGCTTGTGTTGGATTTTTTCCACTTTTGCACCAGTAGCCAAGGTAGCACTAAGTGTGATGGATCCCTTGTTGTTCGAGTCCGCTGCATTAAGCGAGTCGTCAGACATCAGTCCGTACATAATGAGGCTGTTGCCACTAAATATGGGCGGAGGTACATCCGGGATACTCTTAGCACTGCACCCTTCTGGTAGGTCCCAAGTCACTTGACAATCAAGAAGAGCTGGTTGGAGGGCATTCTTGAGAACCTTGATGACCTGTAGAAAACATAAGCGTTAAAAACGTGATATTGAACAATTGTTAGTTGCCAAAAGCGGAGTGATTACTGCTCAATATTCACCATTATTAAACACTCATCTCCGGTCTCCGGCTATTGCATTTCTAACGTTTTGATTGGAAGTCGAGGTGCGATTATTGGTGAATAGTTAATGGCATATTCACTTGTAATCACTACTGCATGGTCCCGAGGCGAATAATTCAGTGTAGTATTCTAAACTACACAGGTAACTATCAGACAAATATATAAAAATAACCACAATAATCCGCGTATAGGTCTACTATCTTCAGCATCCATTTGAACTCTATATTGACTATGTTTCGTGGTGGAAAATATCCAGCACTACATGCATAGTTTTTCTTAGTTGGTTATCGGAGCATCCAAAACAGACTTCAGATCAGAAGAAAAGATTAACAATTTAATCGCCAGCGCAAGGCATCATATGGCCTCGGATACCGGGTCATTAAATAAATAATATTTCTCATGAGATTCGCTTTTATCATCACTATAAGCAGAGCACATACAAACCTTTGCCCGCAACTTGTCACCAGATGCTATGTGGGGATTTAGTATCGGTATTTGATATACAAGCTTTTTATACCATTTTAAATGGATGCATGGATGAATGCAGGAATGAATGAATGATTGAATGAAGAAAGGATCGAATGGTTGGATGGATGCGTGAATCAATAGATGAATGGAGGGATGGATATGATGGATGGATGAGTTAATGAATGAATTATTGAAGGAATGCATGTATGAATGAATGAATTAATGGGTGAGTTAATGAATGAGTGGCATCTTTATGATTAGCATATATGATCATGATAATAAACCACAGGCAGCCCAACCATTGCTTCTGAGGCTACTAAATATTAAACACAAAGATAATGGCGTCTTTTTTTGATGGGTTTTACTATGTACATTGCTGCGGGCGCTGCGTGCGCGTCTTCTGGGACGCGCACAGGGAGCCCAACATAAAACATTTTCATGCACAGGGAACACAACCTTACGACTAGCGAGCGCGCGCTCTCTACCACAGGAAAACCCATACAAAGACGCACATATATTTTTATTAGCCTCAGAAGCAATGGTTGGGCTACTGTGAATAAACCAGTGCATACTCACCTTGCTCTAGTAGCATTTGTTCTCACAAGTTCAATAACTTGTTGAGTGTTACGAACTTCACCATCTGTCAACAGAAAAACCTGTCGAGGAAAACCTTTGATCAGAGGCTGTGAAAACACATCTTGTAAAGGAGCAAGGATTTCAGACCCTCCTAGATCAGCCTCCATAGACTCGCCATGAGAACAAGCACGATTGAGACTTGAATCATCGTAACTTTTGCTTTTGCGAAACAACTTTTTAAACGAACTGCCAAAACCAATCACATTGAAGTAACAGCCCTCTGGCAAACTCTTTAAAAATAGAAGCAGGGTTTCCCTTGCACTTTTAATCTTTGTCCCGTCCATGCTTCCACTTCGGTCAACCACAAATATGAATTCACCTCGGTCAAGACTTGCAGAACTGTCCAACTCCGGGAAAAAAGTTGAGCATGACTACTGGTTTCGAGAGGAACTCGTCTTTTATACCATCTTTCAACTTGATCACGCCATTCTCCACCAGAGCGTGAGGCTCAAAAGGTTTACTACACAGAACATGCACTTGTACATCAGCATCGAACTTGAATTCCTCGCCAAGTCGAACTGTTGCTTGGCGATTGTCTTCTGGGTTGATGTCAACTTTGAGTGGATTGCAAGGGAGATGTGATCTCTTCGATTAGCGATGCACACTGCACCTCCAGCACAAAGTCGAACGAATATTTGCTGCTCACCGAAGCGATGGTAGGCAACGTAGTACTGACACTGGGCTTGGAGTCGAATAAATGAATGAATGACTAAAGGAAGGAAGGAATTAATGAGTCGCTCGGAGAATATCTCGGGTTAAGTACTGCAGGCAACACAAACACCGCTCTTCCTTTTTTCTCTACGCTCAGTGTTGTCACGAACGTCAACTCTACTGTAGCTGACTGTTTTGGTGGTAGGTTTCCAACATTGATCTGAAAGATGTCTGAGCTCTCGTCGCTTTCTTCCAGTAGAAATGCGCTGTGACCACTACTGATGGCATCGTCGTACGTATCTCGAGCTTCTTGCTTTTCTTGGATCTCTGCTACGATGGTCCGTCCGTCTATGGTGGCTTGAAAGCCGCACACGGCCGCTTCCTCATCGAGAGGGAACACATAAATGGCTTCTATGGGGCTGTCACTGTTGTTCTTGTACTCCATGATGGCCAGCACTTCGGCTGTGAAGCCTTTGATGTTGCCACGAATTTGTATCTTTTCCAAAGGAACACCAGAACCTCCATTCTTGTCGATGAAACCGTAACGCATCGTGCTTTTTTACTTCAAAATGTTGAAATACTCTCGATATAGTTTGATCCTCCAGCTACGCAGACTAGATGAAGACTGAAGTTCCGCATTCCTGTTATTCTATTATTAGATTCCTTACGTCATTATCCTCTACTGGTAGGGGAGGTGAAGGTTAGTATTGGTCGGAGTTGTTGATTTACCAACTGATTAAACTCATCACTAGTAGATGAGCTTGGCATTAGGTGCTTGATCGGTGGGGGGTGCCTGGCTCGGAGCTTCTGCAGTAACCATGGCAACCCTGTCACAACCAACCGAGCACCTGTCACACTGACCAATCAGTGGACCATATACTTACCTATACTTACCTATACTTACCTATACTTACCACAGGGACGGGAGGGAGGGGAATTCACGTAGCAATGGCAATGTGCTAGCGAAGCCACGATCGTGAGTATCGTGTTGCTCTGGTGTGCGAACCTTGCCAGGCAGTTGTTGGCCACATTCCAGGTTTGCGTCATCACAGAAATAGCGTGTGATCGAATTACCTTTAGCGTGGACCAATAGCGATAGCGAGAATGCTAGCGATAAGCTGGCAATAGCAAGAATCGTATTACTCTGGTCTGCGAACCATGAGCAGCTAGCGTGATCACAAGATTAGCGTGTGATCGTGATACCCTTAGCGTGGACCAATAGCGATAGCGAGAATGCTAGCGAGAAGCTGGCAATAGCAAGAATCGTAATACTCTGGTCTGCGAACCATGTGCGCGGGTAGAGTCGTTGACCAAAGGTCAAGCTAGCGTGATCACAAAATTAGCGTGTGATCGCATAACAACTCTTAGCGTGGGTCACCAAGTGACGCTTTGCGACAATGCAAGTCATGAGCAGTGAACTTGCGTGGCAATAGTACATTTAGCAATGATGTAGTGCTACTTTAGCCTCCTCCGCAGGCATCTCTTAGCTTTTCTCCTCTTGTGGGCTTCCTTTGGAAAAGAAGGGAGAGGGAAGAAGGAGAGGGGGGGAGGGGAGGGGGGAAGGGAAGGAGGGGCCGGAAGGGAAGAAGAGCCATTCTCGGCCTTCGGCCTCGCTTTCCGGCGTTGCCTGCGGAGGAGGCTAGTGCTACTTAGCTCGATTCTAAACTTTGCTAAATTTCATTTAACCACATTTAAACTCATCACTAGTAGATGAGCTTGGCATTAGGTGCTTGATCGGTGGGGGGTGCCTGGCTCGGAGCTGGCTTCTGCAGTAACCATGGCAACCCTGTCACAACCCAAACAACCTCCAAGTGCTTGGAGAGGAGGGACAGGGACACAGGGACCTCCCACCCAAAATGTCCAAGCACCAACATCAAGCATGGAATAATTGAACACGAAACATAGCCTACCTAAGACAAGTGATGTGGCATTGCAGCTAAAGCTTCTGCTGGTGTTCTGATATACCCTAAGTATGCATTGCTTGTCCATCGTCCTAGTGCTTGGATGAGGTGGTCCGGAACACCATTGCGTGCAGCTACAGTGGCAGCTCCAATTCTGAAACTGTGGCTAGAGGAAATTTCCAGGGATTCCAGCTCCAGAGAAAATGGACCTCAGCCATGACGACAAACGATCTCTGGAAAGTGGTTGACCATTCTCCAACAGAAATAAAGGCCCAGGAGCACCACCTCTCTTATGTAAGTAAGCCGACATGGCTGATACTGCGCAAAGTGGTGCAAAGCCACACCCGATGTGCACATGGCAGCCTTTTCGGAACGGATCCGTTTTTGACGCTTTTATCCAGACCCGAAGACAAGATGGTTTGTTCAAGTTGTCGAAAGCCAAATCTGAAACATGCAGGTGACTAGTGGGTTCAAAAACTAGCCAAGTTAGGCACAGTGAATTCTGCGGATCGACGAAAAGCCAAAGTACGCCAAGGTGCAGGCTGCCCAAAACATTGTGTGGTCAAAAGTAGTCAGGTTCATCGCTTTGAATATAGTAAGCATTAAAGAGTCTGAAATTGGTAGCCGTTGTGAGGAAGGAGAGCCTTGAGATCGTTTGATGCCCCGAAAGACCTGCTGCAGCCTGAGGCATTGCAACAATGGATCTGTGAAGCCCTGTTCAATGTGAAGGGATCGTACTGCTGAAAGGTAGACTTTAATTGACCGATGCTGAATGGGACTGTGCTAGGTGAGTTATGAAAGTAAACACAGAGTTCTCTCGTCAGCCAGTTGATGATTGAACGTGATAAACTTACGTTGGGCTGAAGCATACGTGCGAACGCGTGTTTTGGAGCAAGACCATTAATAAGAAATTTCTTGACATTGGCGTTCTAATAAGGACTGGTCAGCTCTGCAATCAGTTGATGCGGAATTGGAGTTGGGAACTGATGAGCTGAAGGAGCCACACGCCTGAATTCCTGCCAATTGAAACGTGACAATGCATCAGCAATTGTCAAGAGTTATGAACGCCTGGAATGTGTTGGGAAGAAAATGAAAAATTAAAAGCGTGCTGCTGCTAGCAAAAGGCTCCTCATAAGCCGCATCAGGATTGGTACTTTAGAGGTTCTGTGATTCAGGATGGACACTACTGCTTCATTGTCAGAACGAAACAAGATGTGTAGCCTTTCCCAGCGAGGGCCCCAAATGTGTGCTGCCAAAATAATCGGGAAAAGTTCCTTGTATGCAATTGATTGCGTAGTTTGGGTATCGACCCAGACACCATTGAATCACTCCTGATCAAAGAAGGCTCCATAGCCAATGGTACACGGAGGCGTCGGATACAACTTCTAAGTCTCTCTTAATGACAGGGAATGACAGGATACAGCCAGAAACTCACTCCATGCCAAGCATTGAGAACTGATTGATGCCACCAATTCCAGATCTCGACGAAATTCACAGTTAAGCCGTATCGGATGCTCGGGTTTGCGAAAGCAGCAAAGCAAATCAATCATACGTCTGATAAACGTGCGACCAGGCCAAAAAAACAGTAAATAATAAAGTTATTAAACCACCTTAGCTAGCTGCATGATGTAGATAGCCAATCAATGATTCTAATTGACGTTTCTTGCACCAGCGCCGTGCTCGCCACAAGGTGATTAACTGTTGAAGATTGAGCAATTTGTCGGCTGGTAACCGGGCAATTTGATTTAATTGAATCTAACTCAATCCCCAGCACCACCATGGTAGTACAAGGGCCAACGCACTTGTCTGGGTGCAAGGGTAGACCTAGATCCTGACAAACTTGAAGTGACTTATTGAAATTAATTGCGCATGTGTTTGAACCAGGAGGGCCTGCCATGATAAAAATCATCTAGGTAATGAACCAGATTGGAGACTTGGTAATTATTAACTAGAATCCATTCCACCATGGACGCCACCGAGTTAAAAAATAAACGGAGCTGAACGGAGGCCAAAAGGTAAAGCCAAGTCAACAAAATAATTTATTGCGCCATTTCATGCCAAGCAAATACCTATCAGAAGGGTGGACGGGAATGTTTCGGTATGCAGCCTCAACATCAAACTTAGCCAACATAGCACCCCCGACCTAAATTGGAAACCATTTTTACAATTTGATCCACTCTTACGTATTGCAAGGTGAATCCTCGCGATCAATCCCCTAGGAGAAGACAGGTCCACAATGAGCCTCCACTTCCCAGGCTGACCACGCTTAGGTATCACTCCAAAAGCTGCTAACTTGCAAATGGGCTAAGGGGGGGAGCAACATAGGGCCCGGCGACTCTACCTAATTGTACCTCGTTATTTAGGTAACTGTCTATGACCTGAGGATTGTTGATTGCGGATTCTTTGTTTTTCTTAGCCTGTTTTAACTTGTGATGACTACGAAAGCCAACCTGAAAGCCATCGCGAATGCCTCTTAGAACGTATGCAACCTGGGCTTGATCAGGATGTAGCACTAATTCCTGGGCAAAAATGATCGACCCTGAGAGGCGTGACTGCAGAAACAGGAGGAAGGCCAAACAACGCTGAAAACGAATACACAATATCAACACTAGTCGTTTATTGCTTTAGTAAAGCCACACTGAGTAGTGCACCTACTACTCACGCTAAACTTAGATACAATAGACAATGCAAACTGCTATAAGTAACACTCCAGTCCTAGACTATTATTTTTGCTGTAATATTGACACTAGGGTCTTATGAGACATGATGGGATCTATGCGTTGACAAGCAAGGATGTCTCAAATGAAAAACATTGACCCTAATAGCAGGGGGCCTACGCTTTGTCGAGGATCAAAGAGCAGCAACAGTAATGAATACATGAAAGCATGCATTAATGTTCTAAATCAATTCTAGTGCAGTACAACGTCTAATTGCGGATTTTGACCACGAACTAATCAATGAAAGATAACGTGTAACATGAAACGACACGCCCTCAATTTTAACACGTACACAACAATTGCAACGATTGAATTACATGTACGCTTTGCCATGCATATTTACTCGGGTGCCCTTCCGAAGGAAGCCCGAGTTAGAAAATGCGTTTTTCGGTAGTAGTAGTAGTCGTAGTTTTTTTTTTTTATTCGGCTAAAGAATGACGAAAGTATGCGACGTATTTAATCGTATCCGGAGTTTCAAGTTTAACAAAAACAAACGTGAGGGCGTTATCAGAACCATCTGACCTATGCAACCTCAAGACGTATCATTTTTCAATAACTCACGATGAACGTTTATTTATTCCACGTTTGAAAAAATTCACAAGGAAAAGGAATCGTAAAAATCGTACTTCAAAACTACATCAAAGCAAAGGCGAGAAAGGTCAATGTTCGAAAATCCGTGTTCTTTTCAGTACGATGACAGTTGTATGATCCTTGTCTGAGTCATACATTTATTACGCGATCTAATTTTAGAACCGCCACGTTAAGCGCTATTTAAAACAGAATTTCCACGCTCAAAACAGGTCAGTGAACGGCAAAAATACAATCGAAATCAAAAACGTCCTTAGATTTTAGGGATCTATTACAGAAGAAGACGCTCAGTGACAAGGGAGAATATTTGTGTCGGTGACTCATTGAGGTCACTTGAGGTCACATCTTAAATCTAACAGAAGCAGCTTTTGATTTTTAGTCCTTGTTTTATTCGACGTTCGAACCGTAAACTCGAACCCGAACTCGAACTCGATTCCAAACTCGACGTTTCGGGACATCTGAAGCTAGAGAGGGGGCCTTTACACGAACTCATCAAAATCAAATCAATTGAACTCAAAGTCAAAAGGTAATCAAATGAACTCAAAGTCAAAGGCAAATCAAATGAACTCGACACATACATGTATATACAGTCTCCCTCGTCACGCAAACTGTCAGTCATTGTCAGGTCTCTCCTCACGCAACTGACATTGTCCTTGTCATAAGCCCGAGTGTACGCTCATTGAGCGTCTTGTTTAAATAAAAACTACGCCGATTAACGATCGCGGTAAAGGCAATATGCAATGGGGTATAACCCAAACAGTAACAGTAAGAAGGCTAATAGTAATTAGCTAATTAGCGATACCGCTAAAGAGTATTTAAGTCTATTAACGACGTTTCGACTTTGACTTGTCAACGAGCGCATCGGGAGACGATGTTCTACGCTTGTAGTCCGATGGACTCTTGCCATCTCCCGTCTTCTCTCCCAAATTACCAGGGCACTCCAGGCGGCGGTGGAGACCAGAGCACAGTGAGCACTTATGTGCGAAGCGACACGACGTATAGCGCGATGAACACTGACCCCGGTTCCAAGAACGGCAGATTGTGTCGCTGTTGTTGGTGCCCCTGGGTAGTTGACCTTCCGTTGCTTGTGGACCGATGTTAGAGCGTGGGGTCGACCCGGCTGAGTGAAAACTATACAATTGCGTATTGATCGTTGACCAGTCGGTAAGCTTGGTCGCCGCTGCATTCTCACGGAACGCTTTGTCGTACAACAGCCAGGCTCGACCATTAAATTGGCGGTAGGTGCGCAGGATTAAATGTAGGTAAAGCGATAAGTCTCTCCAGCGATGTGGAAAAAGTACGAAGTTAGCACGAGCGTATAAATATTAAAAGCCTCTACCCAGGTTACTATGTCCTCGATCTTTCGACGCTGGCGTTTAGGCGTGGAGGTCAATACCATACGACCGTCGAAAGAACAATTGTGGTTCATTCTCGGCTTCCACTAGATTTGTGGCAATTAGCTCGCTCAAATCCACAAACTTGCCGCTTACAATATGCTTTACCAACTTCGATGGCACGGGTGAGCAACCCGGGCCCAACAACGAAGGGTTGGTGCAGTACTGGCGTAACTGATGATACTACTGGCATTGTAGCTGGCATTGTAGCTGGCATTGTAGCGAGCGTAACTTGCGGGGCCAACTGATACCACTGGCATTGTATGTGGTATTGTAGCGCGGCGTGGCGCTATATACGGGCGCCGAAGGACGTCGCGCTAGTAGTAGCAAAAGAGGGCACAGGTAAAACTGACGTACCTTGGTACATCCTGCGAAGAGCAAGTACTTGCCACTGGGTTCGATAATGAAGATGAAAGCCAGCGGTACAGATTGTGGTGGTTCTGTATTTGTCGAGGCCGTGGCGGCCAGAACAGCCTGCACGACGTCCCGAATCCAACTCTTGCCGATCTTGAGGGACGAGAGCACTGCGTTTGACGATACGATATTCCCAACAGGACCGTTCCATCGCGTCCTTACTGTTGCGGGTTGATCGAGGCATAGCGGATATTCAAATAGCAAATAAGCAGATATTCAGAGCAAGAATTCACGTAGCAATGGCAATGTGCCTAGCGAAGCCACTAACTGTCGTGGGTCGTGGGTCGTGGGTACCAAGTCGTGGGTCGTGGGTACCATGTCGTGGGTCGTGGGTACCAAGTCGTGGGTCGTGGGTACCATGTCGTGGGTCGTGGGTACCAAGTCGTGGGTCGTGGGTCGTGGGTCGTGGGTACCGATTATTATTATTTTGATAAACAGCAAAGGACCATGAACGAAATTTGCTCTTAGTATACACTTGATCTGTAAAAGATCTAGTCTGTCAAAGTATAATCATGCCGTATAATATACAACGAAAATATGATGATAAAAGGCCGATACTGCGTAGAAAACTTGTAAACGATGACATGATACATCCCAAAAGAGTGAAGATGCAACACAAATCGGAAAACATCGGAATTGGAACTCACTTGAGCCACTGTTGTTCGCGTTGGTTGCTTATACTATGTTTTGATGCTTCGCCGTGCTGATGGGGGTATCTTGTTTTTTTTATAAAGTATACAGATCATTTGATTACGCTTCTTTATTAAAATAACAGGATAAAACAAACAGATCAACCAAACAAAGTGCGTTCTGTTTTGAATAACGCTGAATAACGCACTCGGCTCCGATTTGAAGGAATCGGACTCGGACCGTGTATTGAATGTCATTAACGTTTCCCACGTAACACTCGTATTTCGATTTTTAAGTACTATTTATAATATTCATTAATAATTCATTAGGCAGCTGTCCAATCTGTGCTCAGCATTCTGGTCACGTGGCTAACTTGTAACTCCCATACAATTTCCAAGAAACTAAAAGCACTATGATACCAGATATAGTAATAAAGCTTATTAGTATTCTGTATCTGATACAGAATACTAATAGACCTTATTAGTATTCTGTATCATATACAGAATACTAATAAGCTCTATAAAGTATTCTCTATCGATCAATGCATTTATATGAGAACTGAATAATACATTATCCTAAAAGCTAATTAAGAAAAAATCAGTACACGTTAGATTTGGTTCCGCAGTTTCTTTAATGTAACTCCCTTCATTGGAGCTTAGCACCTTCACATTTTTAACTTACTTACTAATGATACAATCATTGGATTTCTAGCTTTGTGCGGCAATACTTTCACAATCTCAAATAACTTATACAAACTTTGAAAGACACGAGATTTACTTTCAAAATAAGGACTTTTGCACAGTTCTCGCTAAATATTTGCGTTTACTTGCTACGTTATTATTTTCAATAACCTCGAATTAGAAGATGGTAAAGTAATGTTAGTCGAACTAGACTTCATACGGGAATTTAGTGGTCAAACGAAAGTCAATAGACTCTTTCCTTGCTACCTTGTTTTTACGAGATATCTGCCAGACTTCAGAAATCCGTCTTTACGTACTCTCCACTTCGGTGCTAGTTTTTGGGCACATTACCTCAACGTACAACTGACTTTCTTGTGATGCACTTTTGGCAGTTTACGAAAATTGTCAGCCATCGTCTCAAATGCCCGTCTTAGCTCTATGACCTTCTGTGAGAACTGTTCTTGATTTGATTGAAAAGAATCAAAACTCCGTTCGCATTCACAATTAAAGCGCCCTTTGAAAACCAAACAAAAGGTGTAAATGATATTCTAAATGAAAAAAGCATTCATATTACATATTTGCCGTATTTGTTCTTTGTATGTCTTAATGAGCAATCAACTCTATTCAAAAACTATCAATTATGAAAAGGAACAAAACATTTATTAAACAATCGACATCTTAACTATAAGCTATAATGCGAAACTGACTGCCTTCATCGTTTAGCTAGTGCGGTCAA
>JAUJYZ010000518.1:477500-486893 GCA_033675265.1 Actinostola sp. cb2023 | reverse complement strand
AGCGTAGCCCAATCATCAGATTGCAGGATATGTGATTAGACCACTAGTTTTGTTTATACTAATAGTGTATATTGGTGTAGTTAGTAATGCCCAGGTTTATTGGTGCGGCAAAACGCCGTTCTTTATACACGCCGATCTAAATTCGTAAATTCTGTGAAATCGTAAATGAATCATGCAAATCTTATGGATTGTGCCAAAGCCGTGAAATCCACGTCTCCCTTCATCTCCCAAACATTGATTCCCCCTATTGAGCATGTGCTTTGCAAAGGCGAACTGCCTACAATACATTTCTGTTGATATTTCAGGGCTCACTACATGGGTTTGTTTCGCACCGCGTACTGTCGTAGCTTGCAGCATTCCATTGTGTTTTGCTTTGCCAATTGGCATCTATGCTTTCCTTGACAAAAAACACCCTTGTCAAGTCATTCTACTAACACCACCACCACCAGACTCCAGAACATCGAGTATACACCTCTGCGAGAAGAGTATTCTAAGGACAACAATATAGCAACAAAGATAATACAAGAAGTAGTCGTTCTCTACAAAAGTATTCCCAGTTCTTACATATTATTTCATCACAAACTTCTGTTTGCATGTCTCACTAACGGCCGTACTGACGACCCTTACATTTCCCACGTCACCTTTCAGCCCACGTGATCACTACCAGTACTACAGACTTAGTGAGTGATGCAGGTATTTTGTTTGGGGGAATGGAGCTTGTTCTTATCTCCTGCATCTGCGCTAAGTGGGCGAATCGTGGAAAATCAGAAAGAGTTTGGATCATGGTTCTATTCAATGTCAGCTGTTTGATATTTTACGTGTTCGCTTCGTGGTACCGCTTCCTGCCAAATGTCTACGTATTGTTTGCATTGGTGTTTGTCCAGGGAGTCATCTATGGTTCCATTCTCGTTCGCGCTATTGCTATAGCCGTCAATCTTTTTCATAATCAACACGACAAAGGCACCGCTGTGGGATTTGTAGCAGTTGGATTGTCTGTTGGACGACTTGCTGCAGGATTCCTTGGTCTGTTTGTTGAACAGTATTTAAGAGAACACTGTACAAACATATTATTACAGGGTAGATTCTGTTTGGCTCGAGCTCCATCACTAAATGCATGGGATGATAATATACACTGCAAGTAGTAATCACTAAATGCATGGGATGATAATATACACTGCAAGTAGTAATCACTAAATACATGGGACGCTAATATACACTGCAAGTAGTAATCACTAAATACATGGGATGATAATATACACTGCAAGTAGTAATCACTAAATACATGGGATAATAATACACACTGCAAGTAGTAATCACCCCTTTACTTATTTTTTTTTCTTCTTCTTATTATTATTCCCAAATCATATCTTTTTGCTTCTTAAATTGCACCAATTTGAACACCCAATGAAACTGCAGGGAACAACATGAAACAGCCAATCAGGGGTGCTTTCCATTTGTTCGAAAAACCGGTAATTTCAGTTGAGAATTAAATGGTATGGTTAATTTTCCGGAAAATTCCAACCCAAACGTCGGGACAAGCTTTCGAGGTTGTCTACTATTCTAGTTGGAACGAACCAACTGGAAATTTTTGAACCATTTGATGGAATCTCGTGGAATCTCTCGGTTCCAGTTCTCTCAGCGATCCCACAGAATACATTCCAAATCGGATCAAAGTATTAAAGCCGCTTCTACACGAACAAGTTTTCCTTGATAAGTTTTCCTTGACAAGGAAAAAATTGAATTTTTTTTGACATCTACACGAGCAAAGTTCCCTTGACAAAAAAAATTGGCGATGTTTTTGTCGTCTACACGAGCAAGTCTTCCTTGTCAAGGAAAACTTGTCAAGGAAAGTTTGCTCGTGTAGATTCGGCTTAATGGTAAGCTCCCATTCCATCTGGTTTGCTGCGACAAAAACATCGCAATTTTTCCTTGTCACGGAAAACTTGTCAAAGAAAACTTGTTCGTGTAGATGCGGCTTAACGCTAAAGTTAAGTGAAGAACATTGCAAAGTTAGGAAATGAATTCACGTTCTCCCTCGCAGCAGTGTTTAGTGTGTTGCCCAGCAAAACGCATCGTTTGTCACTGATCTTCGGTATGGCGCGAACGTTGAGCTGATTTCATTATTTTTAATCTTTCCTAATTTAAAAAACATCGAGTGTACTAATAAACTGTTGTTGTTGTTGTTGATTTCGGGAACCAAGTTCTGATTGGCTAATTCTGTGGAATGGAATGAAGCGCTCAGAGCGTTACGTGACACTAAACTGACACCGCTGCCAGGGAAACTAGGTCACAGGCAAACCATTTCGGCTTCTGAAATGTGGGTGGGTGAAAATTAATTTTGTTCCTTAGGGGTGTGTGGTTAAATTCTATAGGTTACTTTTACTCACAATCCTCTAACTAGTTTGTTGTGTAAATACTGATAAAACTGATAGACATGGTTCTTGTTGGCTGCCTCTATACACTCGACCTCTACGTCTAGGTCATTGTCCTCTTGTAATTTGTCTTTGGTATCCAAACGAACCCGAAATGTACACACGGGAGTACTTGGAGTTCCTTGTGTATTATTTGTCATAGGCCCAGTCTTTAATGCTTCAATCACTTCTTTTCTTAAATCTCTTTCAAATAATAAACTATTACTCGACGCTTTTAATTTGGTGTCTTGACTATCGACATCGTTATTTCTTCCATGTGACAAGCAACAGCTCGTCTGTATTAGTTCTCGGTTTTCATAGTCGTCTTCAACATTAATTGTTCCTTTTTCTGTTTTCGCTTCATCTTCACTGCTTTTGCATATCACTACTTCCGAGGCAACATATGTGTTTCCAAGGCACTATTTTTGCTATTGTCACCGGATTTCTTCTCCCTGCGCTTTCGTCTTTGATTAGACCAGGTAATTTCAGATGCAGAACATTGCCAACGGCAGACACCATCGCCTAATTTACGTTCATCAATGGCGATCTAGAGCAATGAAAAGGTTAGGACACGTGATGGTTTGTCCTTTATGAAAGATGTATAGAGATAAGGAACAATTGTGCCTTGGCGGGTCTCGAACCCACGGCTTCAGGATGCTAGTCCGATGTGTTACCACTACACCACAAGGTACAACTACGCTGGAAACGCAGCTATAATAATGAAGCATACGTGATATCTAACCATAGGGTTCCAGGTTGGTTCTCTTTCAAGGTTTATCGACATATAGTTAAAGACCTTGGGCCCGAGACCATGATGACTCTACTTTAAGTATTTTCATAGGCTACGAAAATCGACAATTGAAGGAGATCGAACTCCATTAGATGGACACCCCTCTATCAGATGGACACCCCTCTATTAGATGGACATCCCTCTATTAGATGGACACCCCTCGATCAGATGGACATCCCTCTATTAGATGGACATCTCCATTAGAAGGACAACCCTCTATTTTAATAGGACATCCCTCTGTTAGATGGACACCCCTCTATTAGATGGACACCCCTCTATTAGATGCACACCCCTCTATTAGATGGACAGCCCTCTTTAGATGGACACTCCTCTATTAGATGCACACCCCTCTATTAGATGGACACCCCTCTATTAGATGCACACCCCTCTATTAGAAGGACATCCCTCTTAGATGGACACTCCTCTATTAGATGGACACTCCTCTATTAGATGCACACCCCTCTATTAGATGGACACTCCTCTATTAGATACACACCCCTCTATTAGATGGACACCCCTCTATTAGATGGACACTCCTCTATTAGATGCACACCCCCTCTATTAGATGCACACCCCTCTATTAGATGCACACCCCTCTATTAGAAGGACAGCCCTCTATTAGATGGACACTCCTCTATTAGTGGACACTCCTCTATTAGATGTACACTGCTCTATTAGATGCACACCCCTCTATTAGATGGACACCCCTCTATTAGATGCACACCCCTCTATTAGAAGGACAGCCCTCTTAGATGGACACTCCTCTATTAGATGGACACTCCTCTATTAGATGCACACCCCTCTATTAGATGGACAGCCCTCTATTAGATGGACACTCCTCTATTAGATGCACAGCCCTCTATTAGATGCACACCCCTCTATTAGAAGGACAGCCCTCTTAGATGGACACTCCTCTATTAGATGGACACTCCTCTATTAGATGCACACCCCTCTATTAGATGGACAGCTCTCTATTAGATGGACACTCCTCTATTAGATGCACACCCCTCTATTAGAAGGACAGCCCTCTTAGATGGACAACACTCCTCTATTAGATGGACACTCCTCTATTAGATGCACACCCCTCTATTAGATGGACAGCCCTCTATTAGAAGGGCACCCCTCTATTAGAAGGACAGCCCTCTTAGATGGACACTCCTCTATTAAGATGGACGCCCCTCTATTAGATGGACAGTCTTCTATTAGATGGACGCCCCCTATTAGATGCACACCCCTCTATTAGATGGACAGCCCTCTATTAGATGGACAGCCCTCTATTAGATGGACACCCCTCTATTAGAAAGACAACCCTCTATTAGAAGGACAGCCCTCTATTAGAAGGACAGCCCTCTTAGATGGACAGCCCTCTATTAGATGGACACCCCTCTATTAGAAGGACAGCCAGTCCTCTTAGATGGACACTCCTCTATTAGATGGACACTCGCCCATGTACATGTACATGTACATGTATAACATGGATTGGTGTCTGCTGCCTGTTTTTATTATAAATTCCCTAACTGAGACTGTCAGTATATAATGAACATTAGTCATATACGATTTAGTACTGATGTTCTAAACTGACCTTCAAATCCATTAGTATATCGTCCATCAGCTTTAGTGCTCTTTCAAATCTAGAATGTATCCCATCACAACGCAAAGCAGGACTGTCTTTAGAAATGTTGAATGAGAGGGACTTGGTCTCCTTCTTTCGCCGCTTGGATGGTGGACCCTAAAAAAAAACACTATAAGTATTTATAATAGAGCAACAATATAACATGCGCTCTGATTGGCTGAATATCTATTAATTATTTCCCAATGGGTTGCATGCACACTCACGTCATCTTGACCTTTTTCACATTTGATCACTTATACGTACAAGTTCATTGGCTAAGATATCAATAATATTGACTATTTACCCATGGATTGCACGCTATTTCTGAATGCCATATTATAAATCAATTAGTCAACACGCATCCATGCACCCATAGCGTTATAGACGCACTCGAGAAATAGACCTCGTTAGCTTCGTATGTAAATTGCTCATTTCAAACCATGTGATGTAAACATGATAATCTCTGGAGAATTGTTCTTTTATATTTCTCTGAAATTTATTCGTTCATATTGAAAGGACTAATTCTCCAGAGAACACCATCACATGATTTGAAATGGGCAATGAATTACATACGAAGCTAAAGAGGTCTATTATAAAGAACTCTTACTTGTCGCCTCATGCCACTCTTACGCTTATTAAGAGTTCTTTATATTTTCTCTCATGCATCTATATCGCGCATGGACATGTACTAATTGATAAGCAAAGCATCAAGCAAAACATATTTGTGACCTTTGATATTCTCGGGGCAATATAAGCTCTCGAATAAATATTGTGGATCTGTCCATCCAAATAATCAATAGATGATTTGTGGTCATGATATAGGTCATGATTGGAACAAATTCTTCCACTCGTTTAGGTAAGGGCAAATATAGCATACGAGTGTCTGCAGACAAAAAGGGAATGTTCAGCCCACAGTGTTCATGTACATGTAGTGGACACACTTATTTATGTATTAATCAGTGAGTAACATTGGTCTGGTCTGACTGGTGAGCAAGACTACATGTAGGCTATGTTTGTGACTTAGAGACATTTGAAAGAAATATCAATTACATAATAATAATAATAATAATAATAATAATAATAATAAACAATAATAATAATAACAGTAATAATAGTAATAACAACAACAATAATAATAATAATAATAATAACGGTTATTATCAACAATTTATTATCCAATATGACTTACTATGTCTACTGTTATGCCAGTTAGAAATGACCATGCCACACCCCAACGCATGGTTTTACCCTGACAGAACCTTGTAGTGGTGACAGTGGGGACCTGACGGCAAAGAATAAGTCTCTTAGTGGTTCGTTGGATTAGGGTTAGGGAAGACTTGGTATTTTTTAATTAAACGTGAATCCCAATGACTGTAATTATGTCATAGAATTGAAAGTTATTAATAAAATGTAAATGTGCACTGATTCTCGCAACAATGGTTCGATGGCATAGTTGGTAAAGCATTGGTCTAGTAAGCCAAAGGTCAATTCCCAGAAGAAAAAAATGAAACAAAATGAAAAGGGCCACAGGGTCATGAGTTTATACAATCTGGCATGTGCTACCCTTGATAAATAAAGTCTATCCAAAATAATGTGCTACCCTAAAATAAAGTATCCAAAATAGGGTAGGGGTAGGGGTAGTAATAAATAAAACTATAAATAACTAACAAATATATCAAGTAGAATATGCTAGTAGTACAGGGATAGAAGGGAATACATGTAGGGAGATCAAGGGGGGGGGGGGGGGGGGAAGGTGAGCCAAATAAATTTTCAGTTCTTTTGAATACCCCCCTGTTTTTTAGAATGTTTGAAAACTAAAACTAAAACTTTTTAATTATTAATTCATTAATTTTATTAAAAGTTTATTAATGTTTAAACTATCTTGTAATTGCAGCCAGGATGCATTATATGACATTAAAATTGGTTGTCTCTGGCTATCATTCCAAAAAAAGGTGTGGTGTACAGGATTGAATGTGAGGATTGTGACTTCGTTTATCATGGTCAAACTGAAAGATCAATCAATGGCTACTAGATTAGCAGAACACAGGAGGGCTGTTTGCAACAACGCATCAGCTTCAAAGGTAGCAGAGCATGCAAACGCAACTGGTCACCAGCTGAATTTCAAAGAAACAAGAATCGTCGAGACAGAAAAGAACTACCACCAAAGACTATTTCTGGAATCCTGGCATTCCATAAAAGACCCAAAGTCAAAGAATGACTATGTCAGGATTCCAGAAATATATAGAACTCTCGTAGATCGATCTAGCACCAGCGTGCACTAGTAGGTTTAAAAAATAACATACGCATTACAACAAGATTGTTACACTGAAGAAGATCCGAGGAAGGATCGATCGGAAACGTTTGTACAATTAGATAAGCCACAGACAACCAATTTCAATGTCATATAATTTTCAACTCAATATAAATTCAAACAGCTACATTGTACGTACATATTTAGTATGTGAATTCTTACTTGTTTCTCTTTTAGACAATCCACTACAGCCTTCATACTTGTCTTTTTACCAAGCATTGTGGAATACCAACTTTTCAAAGAAATTGAAATAAATGAAGTTAATAATATATAATAATGTTATCACTGATTAATTACTTAGTCACAAACGTTTCGGTTGAGATACTACAACCTTGATCAGTTTTGGTCAGTTTGGCTACGCAATTTTTTGCCCAACATAAACTTTCTGAAAAATAGTTTAAAATCATTAACCGCAGTGGAAGTGACAGACTAAATATTTAACAATTATTCCACGAAATCGAGTAGTACATGAGCTGATAGCCAACGAGGCGCTAGCTGAGTTGGTTGGCTATCAGCTATATACGACGAGATTGAGTGGAATGATTGGTTTATTATATAGACAACCACTGAATTGTGAGAAATATAACATTTGTTTTTATTTTAGCTTGGCAAAACTGGTCTGCCATTGTTGAAAATCTCCAACTTTCTCTACTCGTGGCATACACCGATTCCGAACATGGCGACCAATTTGAATAACCATTGTTCCCAACTGACCAGCCTCTCAAACAGGTGAGAACGCTTTTGTGTTTCCACCTGAACACGAGGCTAGTCAGTGAAAAAACAATGGTTATTCAAATTGGTCGCCACTTTGGAATCGGTGTATATGAGCCGATAGCCTACTAGTAAAGTAGCCAATCAGAGAGCGTGCTTGCTCACATCCAGTGGTCGTCTATATAATAATGCCTGTTAGTCACCAACACTCCACTAAATTGCTATGCTGTGCTGTGCTGTGTTGTTTTGTTCTCTTCTCTTCTGCATGTAATTTCAATGTCATCCTATCGATGTTTATACATGTACATGGAAATGACTTTCATTACCTCACCTTACGTTCTGTTGAAGTTTGAGACTATCTTCAATGATGTGTTTGACAAACTCCACCTCCCCTCCCCTAGTGACAGTTTCTTTTGTACTACCAGTACTAACAGAGATTGGGAGAGATCGTTTATCTGTTCTTGAATCACCAAGAATGGCTTCATCTTCGCTTGCGAAGAAGGGTGGATTGCACATACAGAATGTAGCACCCTTCAAGTTAGTGTCTTCTAGTGGCTGAAGTAAGTAACTATCTTGGCTGACGAGCTGCACTTAATGACAAATGACAAAAATATGTTAAATTAAGGTTATGGCATACCTTTGCGGGCACTTCACGGAGAAACTCTGTAACTTTCTCAATTTTTAACGAATCTATACAAAACTATATATCATTCTAAATCTTAGATAATGAAGAATAACATGGTTGCTACATGTACATGTATCATAAATGCTAAAACAGAAGTCTGAAATTTATTGATACAAGTCCTTTTCCTCGAAAACCACAGCTCCTTCTTTGACTGAATTACTCGCTTTTGCACTAGTTACTTGTTTGTCCATCTTCAGTAAATCACAAAAATAAAATAAAAAACGAAAAAATGTTGCCGCGAAGGTAAATAAATATATTTCTCTTGTAATGGACAACGATCGTAGAGAGTTGGTAATGGAGAGGGAAATGGATTTCCTACATGTACATGGACAAGAGGTCCTGGGGCGAGTTATGTAAATTAGGGTATATATGTTGTGAAGTGTCACAGTGAGGCCATTGTGGTCCTTGCTTGCATGATGTACATGTAAGTTTAATTTATTTGATGGAATAAAGTGAGTTGTGGGCTTGGACCTGCCCCTGTTGTGAGTTGTGGGCTTGGACCTGCCCCTGTTGTGAGTTGTGGGCTTGGACCTGCCCCCGCACAGTGTGTACTCAGTGTTGTTTATAGGACTCGAGGAAAATTAGGAATACCGTAACCTTAAGTTGCACATACATGTACTTTGGGAGAAAGTTTGTTGAAAGTTGAAAGCTTGGACATTAAAAAACCCATTTACAATGTACGTTGTAAATTTACAATTTACTTTCGCTTGCCGATAATCTAATAATAATAATACTTAATAATAATACTTTATTTAAACACGTAATCACCTAGGAGCTACAAAGCTCGTTAAAACGTGAACGTGAACAAAAACAAATATATATATAAAACAAAAAACATCAATATAATACTCTCTATCGGGAGACTACAATAGA